>CAVNYN010271813.1:0-50638 GCA_963692815.1 Nyctanthes arbor-tristis | reverse complement strand
CACGAACCAAATCGCAGCCCGGGTTGCCACTTTCGTGAATTCTTTATGTCTATCCTTTGACGAGAAGAATGCTGTCCTTGGAAAAATCCCTGAGCAAGGCGGAGGAGAGGATGCGTGGTGCAGAGACAGGTAATAGGGCTTGGAATTGGGAAGAAGAACAATACAGATAATTGGAAGGTCTGGTCTTAATTTAGCTATATATCAAGGGGGTAAAAATGGGAAAAAAAAAAGTATAAAAGAGCACCTCCCAGAACGATGTCGTTTTGGTTGAAATTGATGTTCAATTGCTACAGTGAAAATTTTCCACTCTTTTAATATAGTTAGATATATATATATATATATATTTTCATAAGAGATAATCTTTCCAATTCATGTTTATACTCTTCTAATTCTTCTCATGTTGCTTCAAAGAATTTTTTTTTTTTTTTTTTGAAACAAAAGGATTAATTTTCATTACTAGAAACGTCAGCCATTACATCAGAGTTCAATACCGAATAAAGCCAAGGTGGTACGTGATAAAGAGTAAAAGGCTCAGGATTATTCCTAGCATTCCTAGCCAAAGTATGTGCAACCACGTTGGCTTTTCTACTAACATATTGAACTTTAAAATCCGAAGTGCGTTGCAACAACTCCTTGCAATCTTGAATAATAAGCCCAAATTCCGTGTTGTTCTCCTCTCTAGCAAGAGCATCCACCATCCCTTTAGAGTCTGTCACGATAATAACCTTAGATAATCCATTGGAGAGCAGCCATTTAATCACTTCTCTGAGACCCATTCCTTCGGCTTTGATAACCCGGTATCTAGCTTCCTTACGTTGCATACTACACCATTTCACCGTTCTTTCTTCATCCCTCAGCACCCATCCGAAACCCAACCTCCCTTCTTCTCCAAAGACGCCCACATCAATATTACATTTCCACCAACCAGCAAGTGGTTCTGCCATTGATATGAAGTAGGTGCTTCCCTTCGAATCATGTCCTTAGTTCCCTGCGCCTCTTTCCACTCTTGGATATAATTAACTCCATTAGCTACAATCTGCAATATAAAGCCCACATCACCCATCAAAAATTTGTCATTTCTATGTTTCTATATGGACCATGTGATAGCATAACTGATGCCCAGCTTATCCTTGTCCCCTTCTTCCAACAACTGGAAAAGTTGATCTCTAAAGCTCAAGTTGACATCATCCGAGCAGTGTACATCTACTCGGGTCCAACAATCATGGGAGACTGAACATGTAACAAGCAAATGAAGAATGGATTTGGGAGCTTCCTCAAAGGACACACTCTTCTTGAATCTGAACCCTTTTGTTACCAAGTCTTTCTCGAGTCGGTAGACACTCCCGACATGCTTGCCACACAAATAATTTCAACTTAGGCGGCAAGTGAAGTTTCCAAAGCTTACTCCATGGTCCAGGAACACTTAAAGAACCAACCCCTTCTTTTGCTTCCATGACGACCCTATAGCCCGGTTTAACCAAATATTCTCCACTTCGACTATAATGCCACATGTTCCTATCCAGGGCTGCCACACTGGAAAGAGGAATTCGGCTGATATCTTCAGCATCTCTACTGGTAAAAATAGCTCTAGTTATGTCCATGTCCCATTCTCTATCATCCTGTTTGATAAGGTTGCCAACCCTTAAATCCTGCCACTCTGGATCCTCAATTGTTTCTACCCGAAAGTTAAGATTTCCCATTATCCGTGGATCAGACCATACCTTAATCTACTGCCCCGTGCCAACTCTCGACCTGCAACCAGCCCGAAGAACATCTCTAGCTGCCCACGCTACGCCATGTGTAGCTAGGGCAATAACCGATCTTAGAAGATAGGAAATCCCCTCTTGGTAAGTACTGAGCTTTAAGGACTTGACTAACCAAAGTCTCCGGTGTACTGAATATTCTCCACCCTTGTTTAGTAAGCATGGCCAATTTAAAAGCATTTAAGCTTCTGAAACCCATACCTCCATCTTCTTGCCTCTCACAAAGCTTGTCCCATCTAAGCCAATTAATACTTCAACTTCCCTTTGAGTGTTTTCCCCACCAATACGAGTTCATCATCACTTGAAGTTCATCACAAAGAGTAGTAGGAAGAAGAAAAATAGACATACAATAATTAGGCACAGCTCGAGCCACTGTTTTAATCAAGACTGTCCGTCCCGCCTTTGACAATAATTTTCCACTCCAGCCTTGAAGTTTCTTTCAAACTCGGTCCCTGACAAAGTTAAATACTTCTTTCTTCTTTCTCCCAATTAAAGAAGGGAGTCCTAGGTACCATCCCGTATCAATGCCAGCAACAATGCCAAAAGTAGACGATATTCTCTCCTTCAAATCATCCGACACGTTTGGAGTCACTAAAATGCTTGATTTCTGAAAATTGATTGCTTGTCCCGAGGCTGCTTTATACTTGTCAAGGATGTTCTTCATCGTATTAGACTCGTTTTCTATGGCCCAAAAGAAGAAGAAGATGTCATCTACAAATAGAAGAAGTGAAACGCTAGGAGCATCCCTAGCCACCTTACATCCATCACGCTCATTACGGTTCTCAGATTGTCGCAGTAATGTCGACAGTCCTTCAGTGCATAGAATGAAAAGATAGGGTGACAAGGGGTCACCTTGTCCCAAGCCTCTCTTGGGAATAATCGGGCCAATTTCTTTCCCATTGACCATCACCATATATTGAACCGAACGAAAACAAAGCATGATAACATCTGCCCAATCTGAAGAGAATCCCAGTTTGACCATGATCTTGTACAAGAAATCCCAATTGACTTGGTCGTAGGCTTTGCTAATATCCACTTCCACTGCCGCCTCATCCTTACATCCATTCTTCCTCTTCTTCATGTAATGGAGGATTTCATATGCCACTAGAACATTGTCTGTGATAGCTCTCTGCCCAGAACAAATGCCGACTGAGATTTGGAAATAATTTTTGGTAACACTTCCTTCAACCCGTTGGCCAACACCTTTGCCAAAATTTTATACAACATCAGTGTAACTCCTACTGTCCAAAACAAAAGCCTCTTATTTGTTTCTTTAAAATAAAATGCTCTCAAAGTATCAGAACATTATAAAACACCGATTCAGCACCTCAATGCAAGAAACACTGCCATTGTGAATTACAAAATAGATATTTACAGAAGAGGAGTAAACACGGGGAAAAATTCTGCTTAATTAAGTTTAATAAAAGGCTCAACTTTTTAATTCTATTTGGAGATGATTAGTCTAAAGTTCGATAATAGTGGATATTTCCACCATATATATGTACACATTCATTATAACTTATTACTATGTATTTATTATATTCTCTCCAATAGTAATAAAATGTGTGTTTTGTGGTCATGTATTTTATTGGTCACGGTCGAACATTGAAACATTTTATAACTCTGTGACTATTCAACCTTGAATAATTTTAGAAAAGAATCAGTAAGACAATAAAGTAGTCTTACAAGTCTACAATAACTCATAGAGAAAATCTAATACACTTAGTGATTCAGAAGTCACAAGGAAAGTAATTAGCTTTTGGGGGTAAATAACCTTTGCTTACTGTGCTTTTTCATTACTTGCAGCCTAAAAATGTATATGAGAATTAATAAAATATCCAAGTAAAGAAAAAGCTAAATCATTATTAATATACCTTTCAAGTCTTTACTACTTTGCAACAGGTATATTAGAATGTTTTGAATAGATAAATTGTAGCAATTATGTAATAACATTATCGTCTATATTTATGGGACTTGGTGAAGAAGTGACGACAATTTTGTAAGAATATCACAATTTACCATTGCCTTCTCATGCTTTAGGGCATCGCAAATTTCCTTCCTCATTGTATAAGGTCATTCCTTTTTCTTTCTTTAATATTTTATTTTACTAAGGAAATTTTATGGGAACTTTTGCTTCTCTATTTTCTGCTTTGTTGGATAGATATTTCTTTGGCGCGGGGTATTTCAGGGGGCACATGATTTTTGCATTGTTATGCAAATTTTGGAAAAAGTTACAATGTGTGGGTAAATTTTGTGAATATGTTCAAGCTTTTCCATTATTAAACAAAGTTGCACAAGTGTTAATAAATTTATTCACACTTTATAACACTAAATAATGATTTCCATTATTACAATCATCTTATTGACGTGCTACCTTCTTATTGTATATGTTTATTTGTTCAAATTTGCTTTCTTATTTTAGTCATTTTCTAAAACTATAGTTTATCGCATAACTATGATTGAATATATTATGTTTATATATGTTACTGATGGAATTTATGACATTTACCGTATAAATGGGTGAGAATGACATGGTTGATCACATAGGTTGGGAAAAGATTGCTTGCCTCGAAAAGGAGAAAAATATGGATTTAAGGGGAAAGTGCCTAAGAGAACAATACGATGAACAATGCATCAGTACCAACTAACTTACTCACTTTACTTATATATATATATATTCACTATACTCAATTTTCCTAACTATACTTATACAGAAAGATGAACTTGTTAATCATCAAATATGAATGCAAATTGATGAAGAGCATGCTTTTTATTTGACAGCAACTCCAAGTGTAGCCACTCCGGTTGACAGTGAAAAAGCAAATTCAGCTCATAATCCTACTTCAGATTTCAAATTAGAAGTTGTTTTAATTATGGAGCTAGAACCAAGTCAAAAAATCGAGCCAACACCAACCTACGGCAATATAAATGATGAAACCCTAGTAAACAAAATAAAAAAAAAAACACTAATCCTCCTACTTTAGTACTTCACCATCTGCAAAGAGAGCACTTTTTCAAGATCCAACAGAAGTCAAAAGTTCAAACAAGAAAATTGAAATAACAGCACAACAAAAATATGCCAACACGGGAAAAGAAAAGCTTCTCTAAGTTCATCACATTATTACTTCCTTTTTTTCTCTATTTTTATAGTGTCTGTTAGAAAAATGATAACCCAGGAGAAGAAAATATCCCCTAAGTTCTTGGCGCATAATTTTCCTTCACTTTTGTCGTAAGTGTTTTGTCCAGGTGCCAAATTAGATACTTCACCCTTCAAATTCATGAACTGAACATGCTCAATAATTGTATTTTGCCATTTTGCCATTAAGGTAACTGTTAGAATTGGATTTCAAATCATACCTTTATGATTTGGCTTCCAATTCAGCCATATGTAAATCCTTTGGCCCCCAAAAGGGCTCTCTTTAATCTAAGATTACATATTCGTTTACTTTGCTTCAGCAACAAATAAGTTATGTTGATTGTAATGAGGAAATAGACAAAAGTATAAACATGGTACGTGTAACGCACGTACGCTTCACTAGTGTGTGTGTGTGTGTGTGTGTGTGTGTGTGTGTGTATATGATGAAAGAGGAAAAAGAAATAGAAGTACCCCCAACTAATCAAATGGTAGAAGAAACATGCCAAACTTTCGAATCAAAGAGTAAAGAACCAAAAAATAAAGAAAAAATCGAGGAAGGTTATGTACTCTGTAACATCCCACAAAATTTCATAAACAAATTATGCAAAATAATCATCACTTTAATAATGATGTGAAAGTTACTTGAACTTGCATCGGTTGAAAGGTTATAAGATTACAACAAAGTGATCAAATTGGATTGCATAAATTATAAAGTTACAAGATTTACCACTTGAATGAATACCAAGAAAAGAATTGTATTGAACTTCAAAGTTGAAAGGTTGCCATTCAAATTGAATTGAAAAATGACAATGTAATCGTATTCGAATTATTGCAAGATTCTTACGCAAGTAAATGTCAAGAATTTGTAAAATGATGATTATTGACAACATGATAGATGTTTTGACAATGAATTAAAGTTAAAATGTGGTTATTGGCAATGATTGAATAGCCACCCGAGTTTGTTATTGACAAATGTAAATATTTTGACGATAATCGCTTGAGATGTCACAAGATTCAAAAATTGTCACTCAAGTAATGTCTAGAAACAAGAATGTGACTATTGAATTGTACAACTTAAAGTGTAACCACTTAATTGAAAAACTACATTAAGTTGAAGGATTCAATAGCATAGGTCAAAATGTTACAACCGAATTATACGACAGCATAAAGTATAAGGACTGCTCGTACAGTTTGCTATTTTTGCCTTCCAAGTGTACGGATCCACGTCGTACCAGTGTCACATTCTAGTTGACGGAACTCAAAAGTTTATTAAAAATAACTAAATCTAAATATTTTCTAATGATTATATATATATAGGGAAGGGGTAGGAGGTAAGAATCTCTCAACCTCCCAACCAACCCTACTCCTTTTCCTCGTTCCTCTCTCCTTTCCTCTCCATTCCCTGGTCTTGGCTCTTCCTGCCCATGTTTTACTTCTTAATAGTAAGTATCATGAACAAAAAAAATAAAAGAAATTCGTCCAAAGGAAGTGAGAGGAGGAAAACAACCCTTAAAGCCTATCAAACACTTGGTTTAACACTTGGAAATGACCATTTGCCATGTATATGTAAGAAATACAACTTGAAACGTCACTTTGATAAAGGAAAATAAAGGTTTTGAAGGTATTTATCAACAAGTCAAGAAACTTTTGAAAGAATCAAGGGTGAAAGAGGTGAGTAACTAATACTTTGATTCCCTTTTAGCATTTATGATGTTGATACGATAAGTATAGTTTTAATTGAAGTATTCCGTGAGACAAACAAGGATTTGATGCATTGAAAAGAAAGATTGATTTATTGCATTTTGAAGTACTAGTTGCTCTACCCGTTTTGTATTGAATTGCTCTGAATTATTTCCTCCACTATGACATATTCAATGATATCGGAATAGGAGAATATTAGTGTGGTGTTTGCTTTAAATTGAAATTCCTGTAGGGGTCAACCGGGGTCATTGTGGATCCACTTAATTATACATTATCATGATTGAATTGATATGACTCTTACGCGTACCACGGGCAGTAGTTTAACTAGTGATAGAGTCAATTTGTGCATTAAAAAATTTTGTGCATTGAATAGTTTTCTTGGAAATAAATCTTTCAAACAAAAGGTGAATCAAAGGGTTTTGTTACTCACTGAGTACTTCGTGCTCACTCTCTTTTTTCTACAATTTTGTAGATAATTGAAGATATGATATTTGAAAAACAAGGCAAGCCATAGGTTGGAGCATGCTCACAAAGGGAGTAGAGTTTTACATGTAGTGACAACCTATCTTTGAAAATATTATGAACGTAATACCTTTTATGTTAACAAATATGCTCACCTCTCTATAAATGTATTTCTAATTTTATATAACATTGGCAACTTACCTTCTAGTATAATAGCTTTCCAATAATTTGTCTTGAAAAGATTAATTTTGCTTGTTTGGCAAAAAATGAAAAATACTTATAAATATAACTTGTTGAGTTCTTTGCATTTTATTAAGAAACCAAGTTGCAATAATTCTTTAAAATATAACAACTTGTTAATTAAGTAATTAGCTTTATCAAGTCAAAAGCTATTTATTTGTTTTGTACGTCCCGCCCTCGCTATTTGTATTGAAGCTTCTGCTCTAAAATTTGTTAACTGATATAAGATACTTGAAAATATTGTAAAATTAGTGGGAGGTGTGAGATACTGGGAACAGAATCGGAAAAAGAATGGAAAAGAAAAAAAATCTAAGAAAAGAAACATTGAAAAAGTCATATGTAACTTTTACTAAACCTATGCAACTAATAGAGAATACACCTCTAAAGGCATCTATCGAACCAATTCCTACGACTGGAATATGGCTAGACATAGACTGTACTAATAACAAAAAGAAAATGACAGAACCATGGGTAAAATATACTGACCTAGCGGTAACATTTTATAAATGAAAAACAACTTATGCATGGAACTTTATGATTTATACTCTTAGGAGAAATGTAGCAATAGTGTGGAATAGATTAATCCGAATGTGAAATAGTGGCACTAAAATATGGGGAAAGACTTGACAGTGTAGAGTATAATGTAAAGAACCTAGAAAATGAAGATTTTAAAGAAATATTACAAAGAATAGAAAATTTGTTCAGACAACTTTTCTTACGAGAATTAAAATTTTTAACGAAGCATAGTATACTTGAACAAGAGGCATTAGAGGAAGAAATAGAAATTGAATTGTTAAAGATATGTGATTTGTGTGAACTAGATAGATATACATGCAAATTTGAAGAAATTTACTATAGGATGAATGAAGACGTAAAAAGGTGGGAAACTAGCGAAGAAGATAAGAATCTCATGGATAGATATTTTCTTAAATTATCATGGCCTTGGGGAGAAAGGTAACTTGAAGAATACCAAACGTACTGGAAAAATATACCACGGGAAAACCCTTACTGAACAACTGATAATTTGGGAATGAGAATTGCATTTGCTAAAAAAAGGTAGCTAAATGGTGTAAAGATTCTTTACATCAACATTTATCTAGAAAACAAAGGAAAAGAGCAAATTTATGTTGTTATGGAGTGATAAGAACCCTACCACAATTTGGTTGTCACCAACCTATGAGGAGATCCTACCATAAGAAAAAGTTTAAAAAATATCTTAAGCCTTGGAAGCGGCATAAGGGATTTAGAAAAAATAAAAAAAATATTTAGAAAAGAAGAAACCGTGGAAGAAGGAAAATAATAAGACTAAGAAACTACAAGGTAAATCAAGAGAGAACTTTTATAAGAAATGTAAGTGCTTTACTTGTAATGAAGTAGGACATATATCCCCAAATTGTCCTAACAAAAATAAGAACGTAAATATTAAAACAATAAGAATAATGGGGGAAGTAGAATCTAACTCAGACTATGAGATAATAGAAGACATAGATGAAATATCTGAAACTGATTCTATATACGAGCTAGACCTAAGTGATGTAAAAGAGTTGGAAGAGATGGAATATATAGACGTATATATGAATCAAGAAGTGATGGAAACCATAGAAGCAGCTATAGAAAATGAAGAAAGAACTTCACAAAATGTAATGTTTGAAGAAGAAAGATACGAGCCTTAAAAGAGAGACAATTATCCTTAAGGGATTAAAATGTTTTTATTACACCAATCCTACCACAGACAAAGAAAACTATATAAATTGAAAGATATGATGAAATACCTACTGACATCGGAAGTGTAAAAGAAAATACAACTACACCATTAATAACAAAAGCATGGATTGAGAAAGAATTGGCTAAAATCAAGAAACCTATTAGAGATAAAATTAAAAATGTAGTTATTGGAGGAGTTCAAATAATAATCAAAGGATACTTTAGAGAAGGGATGAATATCCCCATACAATTATACATAACGGATAACAGAATTTTACATGATCCTTATAATGCTCTTCTTGGAGTGGTATTAGGAAATTTAGTTTATAAAAAGATAATGTTTACAATAAGATCCAATTTTGCCATAAGCTTATTAGATGACAACATAAATTTAGGATTAAATTTGTATCACTAAATTGATAGATTAAAAATGCCTCTAAGAATAAGGTAGTATCACTACATTCTAAAGCATTAGATGCTTTCATCTCTACTTGTCAAAAAGAAATTAATAAAGCATCAAGAGAATTTGTAGAGATTCATAACAATTTTAAGGAAATAGCACAATTTACATCACCTAGAATATTAAATAAACACAATGTCACATTACTACAAGATACAATTCTAAATTTTCATCAACGTGCTAGAAGAATAGATGATAACCAAAGTAATCAAAGAGTAATTACACAAGATCCTTCGGGACAACTAATTGCCAAGATGCCTAGAAGAAGAAGTGTGAGCACTAGAGACCTCCGAAGTACAAGTTATCAACAAATAATAGGAGTAAGTGACGAAAATACTCATAGGAGAAGTATAGATTTAAGGAGATGTGAGAAAGATAATTTTTTAATTCTAGCATAATACATTAATAGTCAAAATAAGTATGAAGAAATTGTAGCCCTCATAGAAATAGGAGCAACTACTAGCCATATTAGAGCTGACCTAGTAAGTTATCTAGAAAAACAAGATTTGCCTCAAGGAATAATATTTATAGACTATCATGGAATTAAATGTGAAATAAGAACTTTTGTAAACCTTGAATTATATCTAACAGACATAGTTGGAGAACAAATATAAATTAACCCTTAAAATTCACAAGGACAATAGAAAAGGAAGAGATGCTAGTCCTTCATTACTTGGAATGAATTTTCTTGAAAAGGTAGCACCTTTTGATATTAAAAGAAATTTATTACAAATAACTATTGACAGAAAATAACGGATGCTCCCAATAATAAATAGAAACAAGGAGATCATATATATATATGATACAAGGGATAAAGTCAATCAAAACTAGTATACTTGGCCTTTATATTGAAATCATCCTTAATTTACCAGATTATTGTATGATTAAATTTCATGCCCAATTAGATACGGGATCAGGAATAAGTCTACTAAAAGAAATATATTTCCAGAGTATTATAAAAGAGGTCATAAGAAAACCACGTATAGACAAACTGTTAGAGATATTATAGAAATTTATAGAGATTTTGTTGAAAATGTGCCTATAATAATAGGAGCCAAGGAGTGCTTTATACTAAGAATATATGCTACAGAGAAAATTAACAGCAACATACTTTTGGGACAAAAATTTATCTACACATATTGTCCATTTACATGATACAAAGATAAATTTGAATTTACAACCCCTTGTAATCATAAAGTGTATATTTACAAGATATATAAAGTTGTGAGTATCGCACATAAATTTATCAACCACAAACCTCAGGTAAACATGGTGGATGTTATATAGAGGTAAAACCAGAACAAAAAATTCCGATATTACATATTAGAAACCTAGATGAAGAACTTGAAAAAAAATTAAAGGAGAGTTAGAAGAGTGCTATCATGAACATCCTCTAGCAAAATATGGGTAAGGATAAGCGTATGACAAAAATAGAATTAGTGAATCCAGGTGCAAAAATAATAGGGAATTAGTTTCCTTATAGTGAAAAAGATAAAAAAGAATTTGAAATTCAAATACAAGAATTATTGGAATTAGGATTAATAAGAGAATCAGCTAGTCCCTATAATAGTCCAGTGTTTATGGTAAGGAATAATAACGAAATCAAAAGAGGAAAGGCAAGATTAGCGACAGAGTATAGGAAGCTTAATGCTGAAATGAAGGATAATACTTACAAGTTACCCATAAAAGACTTATTAATTAAAGAACTCCAAACCAATAAGATATATTCAAAATTTGACTGTAAGTTAAGGTATTGGGCAGATTAAACTAGAGGAAAAATCTAAACCACTACCTACTTTCACTAGACCAAACCCTTTAGAATAGTTTGAATTGAATGTTATGTCATTTGGGTTAAAGAACGCACCAGGAATATTTCAACAAAGAACGGATAAAATAATTAGGCCAATTAGAAAATTCCGAATTGTATATGTAGATGATATCTTAGTACATAGTAAAAACTTAGAAGAACATATAGAGCATCTTGAAAAGTTTTGTTATCTAGCAAAAAGGTATGGATTAGTATTATCTAAGAAAAAGGTAGAAATAGCCAAGGAAGAAGTCAAATTCTTAGGGTATAAAATCACAAATAGTAAAATTATTCAACAACCACATATTGGTTAAAAGATAATGGACTTCCTAGAAATAATAAGGGATGTTAAGGAACTATACACTTTTATTGGAATATTGGACTATTCAGAAAGTTTATTAAGAATTGCACCAAGTATGAAGCTCATTTTACTAAGAAATTTCATAAAGGAGTTAAATGGGAATGGACTGAAGAAGACAAAGCAATGGTAAACAAAATCAAAAGAATAGGTGAACATCCACCAGAATTAGCTATACCAAATGAAGATGACTTCTTTTTATTACTGACAAATGCCTCTTTATTACATTGGGACGCAGTTCTTAAGAGAAAAGAAAAGCATAAGGAATTTTTATGTAATCCATCATGTGATTGTACAGAAGAGCTAATTGCATACACCCCAGGTATATACAAGGATGCAGAAACCAGGTATGATATTAATTGAAAAGAATGTCTAGCAGTTAAAAATGGAGTATCTAAGTTTGAACCGTATCTATTACCTAAAAACTTTATGATACGAACTGATAATACTCAAGTTAAACCATTATTAACAAATAAGCTTGGCAACAGCGCTGTTGGAAAACTGTTAATTAGAATGTAAATGTGGTTTGCACCATTTAAATTTGACATTATTCATATTAAAAGGAATGAAAATATAATTCTTGATTTCTTGACCAGGTATGAAGTAGATAAAGAAGGAGTTAGAAGTATTCAAGATGGAAACGAATTCCAAGATAGTGACATTGGAAGCCAAGATGGTATTACTGGACAAGGCGAAGATGCAAGTATTTGAGGTCCTAATGCCATAAATGAAAAGGTGAAAACGCCAATATTTGAAGGCCCTAGTGCCAATACATATCAAAAACCATTAAAGCTTTATAATTTAACCATAAAGGATACTCCTTCTCAGGAGAAAATCGTAAGCAAGAATGATATTTCTATTGATAAGTTTGATCAAGGAAATATAATCAAGGCATGTAACACCCCAATTGTTATGGATATCAAGAATAAAGAAGACTTTAAACTAGCCTATGTATTGTTCAATCTAGTGTGCAATTGGTTCGTCGGAATCAGAAGATGGTTGAAGACATTAACATACGGAACCTATAACAAGGTCAACATTTATCCAGAAGCTCTACCATATGATTCGAGCATTATTTGACATTGGTAATATACTATGTATTTATCCCAGTGAATCATTAAAGGAAATATCTATGCTTCCACGAGATGTGGCAAGGTCGGTACAAAGATATTGTGAAGTTCTTAAGCACAAGAACATATATATCAGATGCCTCACCCTAAATGAGATTATGAAAGGGATAGACTACTGCCAGTTCACCATGTTATAAGAATGGCCACCACTAGTAAGAAGTTTGATCCTGAAAAAGTGAAGCTCACAACACTAAACCAGAAGAAGTGCTTAAAATGGCAACTTTTCCAAGGGCGAAAGGATACAAGGAACAGTTCAAACACCTATAGAAAATTTTTGAGAAAGGACAAAACATATGGGTCTACGAGTCATAAGAGCATGTAATTTACAGTAGAGTCGTAATCCCTACTAAGTCAGAAGATGGGCAATTCTTGGATTAGTGGTGTGACCACATCTTCTGTAGAGCTGCAAGTGGGAGTTTGACGACTAAAGAAGAATTATGCAAGCACTTTTGGAGGCACTCGAAGCATACATGTGATAACTGCTGTAATAAAGAAAATATTTCACTAGTATTACTTGATCCAGAAGAATACCCACTAGACTGGTTTGAGTAACATATGGAGAAATAGTAGAGTATGACCTCTTTACTCACTACTTTTTCAAAGTTAATTTGAAAAAGAAAAATGGTAGGATCCCTATATCAATTATACTCCACAAAAATACAACTACTTTAAAATATATAGACATTATTAACACTTTATCAGAAGCCACTGGAGACAGAGTATGGGAGACAAAGTCAGAGGAGGCATTACCCCTACCAAGATAATAGAATCTCTGGCTTAACGCAACATGCTAGTACCAATAATAGAAGAATCCTATGCTAGCTTTTGGCCTATAAATTCTATGTATTTCCTCTTGCAAAGGCATCAATCAAAAGGACAAGCTCAATTTTATAAGAGTTTTTCTTTCCAGAGTCCCTCTGCAAGTTTTCATCTTTTCAAGCTTTTTCTTTTTTAGTACAATAAGGTATAATTTCTAATGGCTTTCTAAATCCATTAGAAAGTACCAAGAGTGTAACCTAAGTATGTTTGTATTTCACTCTGTAAGATACTAGTGTGATGATTAATGAAAGTTTGGTTATTCCAATTAGACACTTTCCTTCAAAACTCTTATGTCATAATACTCCAACAGTGAGAACATTGAGGGTTGGGCAAGTATCTTTTGCCATGTTGCCATATGTAGGTGTTGAGTCATTGTTTAGAGAAAGCATACAAGGGCCCTATTACCATTAAAGATGATGTTCTAACGAGGAGTTGAAAGGAAAGTTGTCACGCCGTGCAATCTAGAGTGAGATATGCAAAGGAGATAAAGAGAAAGGAAGAGAGAAATGCGGAAGTCGTGTTGGACCATAACCCACTTTCAAAGGTCTGGATCACTGATCTTCACACTATGAATATACAAGCACATAGAGGCTAGCTCGAGGGAAATCTCATCGTGAATTAATTGTTTTCGCCAATTACTATAAGATCTTTCTTTTGCTTGCTTTCATAAGTGTTTTCCTGATTAAGTTCTAGCTTTAGTGCATGAGAAACCATTATCTGAAAGATTACCAAAATCTGTTAAAAAAAAACTAGAGTTTCATCTAGCTATTCTATTTGCATTTAAATTATTGAACAATAAGTTAAAAGAATAATATTAAGGGTAATTTAGTAATTCTGTATTTTATGTAATTTCTAATTTATTTTATTCTTTAAAAATTTGGTCAGTGGTCATTTACACAAAAATTTTCTGTAAGATAGTTAGATAACTAAAAGTCCCTTAAATTAAAGGGGGAATGAGGAAAATATGGCTGATATTCTATATGGTACCATGTTAATGGTGAATGATGACCATCTCCCTTTACTGGTTGTGACAACATGGGTGGATTATATGGTTCAATAGAAACCGGGTAAATCATGGTGCTATTTTGAGTCCCTCAGACATGATTACTGCCCAAGATTTTTTCCATAATCACTTGTATGAAGTCAACCCATGATTAGTTATATTAACACATTAATTTTTTCCATTATCAAATAATAAATGTCTCACATAATAATGTCTCACACACACTAGTTTGTTTGATTCTCATTATTTAGGGAAATTATAATAAGGAGAGGGGTAAAGAGTCTCATTTTGATGGCATATATATGACACTCTTTAGTACCATACATCTATGTGGCATGCATGGGAAATCACAACCATGCGGTGTACCTCGATGCACGCCACATGGCTGTATGATGCCATAGAGTGCCATGTGTATGATACTATATCAATTTTAGAGAAGTAAAATATATATTGGAAATGTAAAATTGTTTGAAATACGGTCATAATTGAGCAGTTGTTAAATCAAATATCAAATCATTGATATGTAAAACTATAATTTAAGAGAATAATGAGAATCAAACAAGCGCCATTCTATTTTATACTTAATAAAGTATAAATATTTATAGAGTGGGTAAAGGTTTTTTTTTAATTTTGGGACCCTTTTAATTGATCATGATTGAGGCACGTTCATATGTGACTCTGAGGGTGTGTAGGTAGTGTGATCGCACAGGGTCTCATCATCCAAGAGGCACCAATTTTTTTATTTTTTATTTTGGGTTAAATACGTGTGACGTAAAAAGCTTTGAAAATTTTTTAGAATATCCATTTGTTAACATATGGGCATTCTTGTGACACCAATTTAAAAAAAAAAAAAAGTTTAATGAAAGTTGTTAAGAATTTGATGTAAACCCCTTTGGTATTGGACCAAGAAATCCCAAAATGAAGGACAATCTCCCAAGAAAGCTAAAGATTGGTAGATTTGATCTTGAACTCAACTAAGCCAACTCAAGTAAAACCTAGGAATGAACCCTAAATCCTCCAAGAGTAATGGAATGATAGCAATCAAGATATAAGATTAAAATCTCAAGAGAAATCAACCCTTGAAGTTCATTAAATTCAAATAAGAACATTGTAATAGAAGAGCATTTTGGGTAGCCTCTACAATCTTACAAGATATAAGCTAACCCTAAATGGAAATAGAAGGGTCCTACTAGTAAATAGTATTTGGAACAAAAAAAATTACAAGAAAAATAAGGAAAACAAGACAAAAATTGGCTTAAAAACCGGGTGAAAATATGCCCACAGACGCACTGTGTTGATTGTGCAAGCACAAAATCTGCCCAGATTCAGAATAATTGGTGTGGGCGCACCGTGATGATGGTAATGCCGCATTGAACTTTAAAAATTACCTTTTTAGTCCTTAAACTTCCTGAAGCTCTCTTTTAACCCTCAAGCTCTATTTCTTCCATATAATGACTTCTCTTGGCTTCACGGCTTCCAAATTAAATCTGCCCTTTAATGCTTATCCCATTTGAGCTTGATTTATGATATGTTGTAATAGCCTCACCATCAGCTCTCGAATCTCTTTGGCTTTTGACCACGTAATGGGGCCCACGGGCACATGAACCGAACTTTAGCCTCTTGGATCTCATCATCCCCTTCCTCTTGAGAAGGATTCACCCTTGACTCATTACCTATATCAAAAGGAGATAAATCAGAAACATTAAAAATAGTGGAAACACCATACCCACTTGGAAGATCAAGCTTGTAAGCATTGTCATTGATTTTCTCGATAATTTGAAATAGACCATCGCCACAGGCTTGTAGTTTAGACTTTCTTTGGTTGGGAAGCCTCTCCAAACCCAATCTCCCAGCTCAAAACTAACGTGCTTCCCCCTTGTTAGCTTGAAAAGCATATTGCTTATTTTCTTTTCCGTTTGGCACTTAACCTTTTCATGAAGATCTTTCACCAATTCGGCCATTTTCTTTCCATCTAAACTTTTTCTTTCATCAACAGGTGAAGGCATCAAATCTAAAGGAGTCAAGGAATTAAAACCATAAACAACTTCAAGAGGAGAAAAATTAGTATTAGAATGCACACTTCTATTATAAGCAAATCCAATAAAAGGAAAACTCTCCTCCCAACTTTTCAAATTGCTCATAATGATGGTTCTTAAGAGTTGCATCAATGTTTTATTTACCATCTCGGTTTGGCCTTTGGTTTGAGGCTGACAAATGGTTGAAAATAAAATATTAGTCCCCATGTTACTCCACAAATAGCTAAGGAACTTCACATCTTGATTTGACACGACACTCCTAGGAACTCCATGTTGCTAACAATTTCTTTAAAGAATAGGTCGGTAATATAAATAGATCATCAGTTTTATAACATGAAATGAAATGTGCGTTCTTACTAAAGATATCCACAACAACAAAAATTACATCACTCCACTTCTTAGACCTAGGCAAACATAAAATAAAATCCATTAAAATCTCGGTCCAAGGTTCACTAAGAATGGGTAGAGGAGTGTACAAATCTTGAGGCAAAACTCTAGATTTAGTTTTCCTATAAGTGATGCATTTAGAACAAATCCTTTCTACATCCCTTTTCATTTTAGGCCAAAAAAATGTTCTTACAAAATCTCCAAAGTCCTTTTTACCCAAAAGTGTCCCATTAATCCTTCCACATGAGCTTTTCTAACAAGCAACTCTCTCATGGAACAATTAGGCACATAAAGTTTAGTTTCACGAAACAAAAATCTATCACGCTTATAAAATTTATCAAAAGCACCATTTTCACATGCCACAAATATAGTTACAACATCACTATCATTGACATACAATTCTTTAAGATATTGAAATCCCGACAGTTTTGCATTCAAAGTAGTGATAAGAGTACCTCCTTGATAAGGCATCGACGATGCTTTCTTTACCTTGTTTATATTTGAAGACGTATGGAAATATTTCAACATACTCCATCCACTTGTCTCTTGCTCAATTTCCCTTGCCCCTCAAGTGCTTCAAATACTTGTTTTTGGTGTGGATCACAAACTCCTTTGGCCACAAGTAGCGATGTCAATTCTCCAAGGCCCTTACCAACTTGTAGAGCTCTTTGTTATAGGTGGGATAATTCAAAGCAGCACCATTGAGCTTCTCGCTAAAGTATGCACTTGGCATCTTCTTCTTCTACATCAAGACCACTCCAAAACCTATCCCTGAGCATCACACTCAATCTCGAAAGTTTTGTCAAAGTTAGTTTATGCAAGAACCGGTGAGGAACACAACTTATCTTTTATGATACTAAATGCATTCTCTTGTTCCTTATCCCATTTGAACCTAACATTCTTTTTGATTACCTTGGTGAAGCTACAGTATTAAATTCTTTAACAAATCTTTGATAAAAACTAGCCAACCCATAGAAACTCCTCACCTCGGCGACACTTTTAGAAGTAGGCTGCTCTTTTGTGGCCTTGATTTTCTCCTCATCCACCTCTATACCCTTAGCACTAATAATATAGCCAAGAAAGATAACTTTTTCCATGCAAAAATGATATTTATTGAGGTTGTCATATAATTTCTCTTCTCTTAGAACATCAAGCACGCACCTCAAATGCTCAGTATATTCATGCAAGGTCTTGCTATAAATTAAGATATCATCAAAGTATACTACAACAAATTTGACAATATATGTACGCAAAATATGATTTATTAATCTTATGAAAGTGCTAGGTGCATTTGTGAGACCAAATGGCATACTAACCACTCACATAAACCATATTTAGTTTTGAACGCAGTTTTCTATTCATCTCCGTCCCTCATTTTAATTTGGTGGTAACCACTCCTCAAATGAATCTTACTAAAAATACAAGAACTATGCAATTCATCAAGTATATCATCTAACTTAGGAATAGGATGTCGATACTTTACGATAATATTGTTGATGACTTGGCAATCAGCACACATCCTATAGGTTCTATCTTTCTTTGGCACCAAAAGAATGGGCATGGCACATAGACTCATGCTCTTCCAAACATATCCCTTGCTCATCAAACTCCTCCATTTGGTTTTGGAGCTTCTTTGTTTCTTCAAGATTGCTTCAGTAAGCTGACCTATTGGGAATGACAGCTCTATAAATGAAATCAATTTGATGCTCGGTACTTTTAATAGGTGGTAATTCTCTGGGCATTTCCTCTGAGAATACGTATTCAAATTCCTATAACAAATCAATAGCTAAATTAAAAAGGGAATTGTGAATTTCATCAAAATTTAAGACCGACTCCGTGTACGCCATCAACAAGACTTGTTATTTTCCCTTCATCTCTCTCTCTCTCTCTCTACCGCCTTCTTTTAGCATTAAAACTCAATTTTTTCTTCCCCTCTTTCTTTTCTCTCCTGTTCTTTTCACTTTCCTTATTATTCTTTTTTCTAGAACCTTTACTTCTTGTTGAAGTTGGTACGGACCCCGGCACTTCTTCAGTTCTTCTCCCTGGCCGATTTTACTGGTTGAAGCATCAACTTCTTGGTAAGTGGAAAATTCACTCCTTATAATAAGTTCCAATACAAACTGGAAAAATATTATGATACTGCTTCCTAGAAATCGGCCCACGGAAAGGCACAGAATCCGTCACTGATTTTTGTTTTCACTGCTTATACCTGAATTTGATGGTGTATTATGATTCACGAATCACGTTTATTTCAATTCTTTTCCCTTGGTAGTTTTTGACCCTGATCTTATTGTTCATCTCTCCTATCCTCTATCTGGTAATTTGATTTATTTTTGTGTGATGGGTGATTGTGTATTTTAGACACTTGAAGCGCGAAAGTGCATTCTTTTTCGAGCCTCAGATGGATAGCAATGCCATCAATAGCGTTACCGCGCAGAATCCCGCTGGGGCTGGGGTAAATAAACATGCTTGGAAGCAGATGGGCAATGAAGAAAAGAAGACAGCGGTTCATGAGGAGATCAGGAGAATGAATAGGCTGCCTGCAAACAGCAGTTATGCGTCTCATCGTTTACGCGTCTTGAACAAAATACTGCAGCTGCTATCAACTCAGGTGTGTGCGTGTATTGTTTGGACTCTTGAGAGAGAGAAGCAAAAAATAATGCTTGTTTAACTGTGGAATAGCTGCCAGCATTAGTGTGAAAGTCAACTTTCGTTAGATTGGATTTAAAGTTTCGTTAGATTGGATTTAAAGTTGGGTGGATGGGAGAACTTGTATAGATGGAGACTCTGTTATTGGGAACCTTGTGAGGTTATTATATTTAGTCCCTAATTACAGATGTTACCTTGATTCATAGTTCTCTAGCTAACTTCTGCATTGCCTCAAAACTGTTTAATAACCCTTCAAGTCCTAAAACGTTGAAATTTCATTAAGAATTTGTTTTGGAGACAAAGGAAAAGTGATTATTTTGATGTGTGGAAAAGTAGGGTACTATTGGGCTACTTGGAAAACTTTATCTCTTTGGAGAATTCATGATTGGAGTTGAATTTCAGGAAAATGGGGAAATGATTTTTGAGAAGTCATTTTCAAAAAAGCTCTAGAAAATCTGTGACGTTGCATTTCATTCTTAATGGGAACATGATAGGTGCTTGTGCAAGTATTGCAATGTGATTCGTGGTGAGAGCATCAATATGCGATGTCTGGTGATGTAGCTTGATATTTATTCTAAGAAATGGATAAGAAGTACAAGAAAAGTTTGAGTTCATAAAAAAAGAAAGACAGTAACAACAATGTAAAAAGGGAGGTTTCTGGAGAATCAATAGATAGACAATCCTTGAATAAGGAAACTTGCTGCTGGAATGAGAATCTAATGCCCTACAACTTTTTGTAATTGCATAATATAACCTATGTGCGAATTGTAGGAAATTTACGGCCAGTTTGAGTACACTTAAGTGAATAAAACATAAATTATTGAAAAATTTTAAGAAACATAATTTTGGGTTCTGGGAATGTTATGACAACGTCATGTAATAAGCAAGTTCAGAAGCCTAAACCCAAGATCCGACCCCTAAATGCAATAGTTGTAAAGTTGAGGGGCAAAATTTTAGATATTGAAAAGTTAGTGTTGGGTACAAGATTCGACAGGTCTCTTAAGTAAGAGGTCGAGAGTTTGAACCATGGCTCAGCAGAATTACATAAAGGGCAAGCCTAAAGTAGATAGTACTAAGGATAAATCTTGTGGCACTCACCTGTTTTGTTAAAGAGAAAAGATTTTCAATATTTGAGTTTTATCCCTAACATCAAAATATTGAATCTTGGGCCAAGTCTTAGGTTTAATCTTCTAAACCAAATTTAGTCATTATGATTTATCGTCATAACATTCTTATGGCTTGAGATTATGGTTCTGAAATAGTTCTCCACAATTTTCACTTTTGTCGCAAGAAATTTTCATCTAAGTTGCCTACAATTCATAAATAGGTCAATTACATCAAGGGATATTACACAAATGGTTCAAATGACAATTAAGATTAAATGTGAGTGCTATAGAAACTTAGCGAAAGAGAAAAGGTTGGAAACTTTTTGCTGTTTAAAATGTATATTCTAGCTAAACAAGAAGTCAAGGGGGTGATTTGGAAGTCATGTGCTAATATGAGAAGTTGTATGATTATGTTGAAATCAAGAAAGGGCAGAAAAATCTTTTCAAGATATCTCACAACAAAGAAAGTAGAGATCTAAAGCTAAATCAAGACAAGCCTGTGTAGAAAGAGATCATGGTAGATTTCTGTTCTGTAGCAATGAGAACATTGAGAGAGACAGTACATTGTTTTGACAAGATATTTGGTAGAACGCATTTTAAGTGGAGGAATCACTACCCATACAAGGATTGACCAACTGGGACCTTTTCCTGTCCTGTGCCTGCCTTTATGTTGCTGAACCTTATGCTTCATTTCCCATTCTGCCTTATGAAGTATCCCGGTTAGTTCCTCAGTTGTTGCTCATGTGGGGGTTCCCTAAGACATACCTCAGTTGTTACTGGGATACCTCCTCTTTCTAGAATGTACTAGAGTATATTTAACATTTTAACATATTTAGGGAGCGGGTGGGAAAAGTGAGAACATCCATCCAGCCTGCTTTTACACCTCCCTTGGCCCTGCTTTCCTGTTAATTCATCTCATTAGCACCCCTATATTCTTTAAGGAAGCGCCACTTTACAAGTAAGCTAGAATTTTGGTTATTTGAGTTAAGAATTCAGATTATACTGAGAGCTTGTGATTTGCATTGGAATATTTATACCACATTTTTTAGTGAAGTCCACCTTCTCGGCATATAACCTTTCAATTTGTATATTTGTGTATCTTTCCATTCTGTTTCCAGAAAGGGTGTTTGATCTTCATTATTAGGGCCAAATTTTCCAAAAATTACTACACCTATCCTTTGATGTGACTAATACTCAGTTACAACCATACATTTCAAAATGTTTTAAATCGCCACAACTCATTCAACTTCTCTCTTCATTATAAGTTTTCACCATAATTTTCTATCAATAATGAGAACCAAACAGTGGAACACCCTTCTAGCTTCATTTAGCATGTATTTTTCCGGGTTCTCGAAAAATTTGGACTGCACATGACATTGAGCTCATCTGATAAGATATTTTCAGGTGTATGGCTTATGTCTTAATTATCATGGTGGATGTGAAATTCTTAGTTTCTTAAATTCCAATATACTTATGTGTGATTCGTTCTTGGTTATTAGAGAACGACCTCGCAGGATGAGGAGCTGGAATTGCTTTTTGCTGGGCTTCATATCTGAGGACATTTGTTGTACACAGGTCAGTTTAATCAAGTTATTTAGGAGTTGAAGTTGGTTGTTTACTCGAGATTGTCAATGTTCGTTTTGGCTCATGTATGGTACGGCCTTCATCTGTAGAACTGTCATATTGATAACGGGAATCCAGCTATGTAGTTTGCATGGATCAAATATTCAAATTTTAACATGTCATATTTTCTTTGTCCTTCCTTAATTCAGTTCTTAGGCAATGATTGCTCAAGAATTCTAATATTGCAATCCAATAGGATTTTCAATTTATTTCCCCGGGTCTCACTGAAAAATACAATGAATTGTTATTTGAAGATGGTAAAAAATAGTGCAAAATTCAGTTCTCAGGCAATGATTGCTCAAGAATTCTAATATCGCAATCCAATAGGATTTTCAATTTGCTTCCCTTGGTTTCACTGAAAAATACAATGAATTGTTATTTGATGATGGTAAGAGATGTGCAATAGACTAGTACACGGTGCATTTTTAACATATAACTTCGAGAATATTTTATAAGAATGAGCTTTACATTGAGTGCGAATTTCTCAAATACATTAATGATGATGTTAAAAAACGCAACAGCACTCCTTCCGTGCCCTTGCTATTTTGCACAGCTGTATTAAAATGGTCTAGCCACTTTTTAAGCACAAGTGTGAAGAGAGTAAAGACCATCCTCCCGTTCGTCATCACTAGATGGTGTCTATTCAACCAATTTGTGGATTATTTCGGACTTTTGAATTACGTTACTTTCACTCCCCACATTCATTATCCAAATGTGCATTTGAGTGCAATATATTGCAAATTTGCTGCTCTTTCTTGCTCGCAGTTTTCAGCTTTTCAATTGAATAATTGAACAATACCCTCTCTTGATGGGGATGTGTTTACTTTTGTTTTTCTAATGTTCAACTTGTTTTCCACTTCCATCATATGTTTTCCCTTTCTGGTTTATGATTTGGTTGCCATGAGACTGGATGAGGCTAAAATGGCAAATGAATAGAGCACACTCTTATTCTCCTGGGAGTAACTGTGATTTCAATAGTAATCCTAACATACCACTTGATTTTGTTGCAGATGGTTGGATCATGGAAGAATTTTTTCATTGAGTATGGACCATTCCAGTGCTCTAGAAGTAACTGGATTTAATGCTTCATGAAACTCTAATAAGCTTGTGAATAGTCTTGTGGATAGTCTTGTGAATAGTCTTGTACTGGAAATCTAAAGTTTGGTGTGTTACACTTTCCTCCTCCCTTTCTTTGTAGTTTATAGATCTCAAAGCTCTGAAACTCATGTATTGTTGGGGGCACAACTCGTTAGCAATTTGCACGAAAACAGTCATTCAACTCTAGTGCTGCGTAAAATTTTGATTACAACTAGTCTGTCATTGTAATATTTTTTACTCTTCGGTGAGAGGGCTACGTCATCAAATTCGGACAGAAGAATTTTGGAACCGGTTCCTGTTCAAGGAGAACTAGTTTTAGACTCTGGGAAACTAACTTTTCTGTCTTTTTGCCCCCAGGGAAAAATCAGTTAGCGAGAAAACTATTTTACCCTCAAACAAGCTATCTTGGAATGGAAATTCCCAATAACCCAGCTGCCAACTTGCTTATATAACATAACCTACAAGTTGATAGTTTTAAGTGTAACCAAATTCATTAAGGTAACATTACAAACTAATTGACTTCTACAGGACATATATAAGATACAGAGAAGTTTGTTTAAGCATTACTAATGCACAACAGTATAATAATAAACATTAATAACTGACCCGAATATGGCAGTAGAAGCATGAATTGGTAGCAGTGTACACCGACTCTGCTCCACATTCGGCTACTTATTCTTTTTGTCACTGCTGTTTGAAACAGAGCCGGTGCGGTAAGGTGCAGCAGTATATGCATACTTCATTAATATGGAGAAGAAAACCATCTCGACTATCACCAACACATTCTGAAGAGCTTCCTCAAGATGCTCAACGTCAAGCCAGAAATGATTGGATCGCACTATTCCCAGTGCAACAAGAATATCAAGAACAAATCCCTGTAAACATTAAAGAACTGTATGCATCAGTTACCAAAACAAACAGTGCAGGATGCACATATTTTCATTTATCGAACAGGTTTAACCATAGCCAACCGATTGAAACTATTGTTGTTTCACATAAAGAGAATAATAACATGTATAGGAAGCTTACCTGCCAGAAACAGAAGAATACAATGCCTTTGACGCACAAAAATTTGGCAAGTGGTTTATGGGGTGCCAATTCTTTTGCAAAAACATGGTAAAAGACCACAAGGGCATACAGTGCCAATGAAACTGAAATGTTTAAGATGATGGAAAATGTCCAGCTAACCCAACTGGGATATATTCCAAGAAGTTGAAGAGTAATCATCAAGACCGAGCAAACGGGGCGGATCACAACAAACTGCCATGTCCATTGCTTGAGAAGCTTCAGATTTTTATGGTCCAGACGGGTCGTGTGGGGCTGATACAAAATAAAATTATAGTCAAGGAAAGATGGAAAACACAAAATTACAGAAGATCCGAGGTGGGACATTGATGTCATGAATGCTCTCGAGGATAAAGCCATTTGGAAAAACATCACTGGTCACTCACTTAATTTTGGGGGTACTTGTTGACGGCAAGATTTAGATGAGCAAAAGCTCCTCTCTAATAGCTTAAGCCTTTTGATATAAGGTTACCAGGGTGCCAGAGCCAGGCAAAAGACTGTGCGTGTGTCGGCATTACAAAATAAATAACTTCCAAAATCAGAAGAACATTGATTGCTTAGAAACATTCATACAGAATTTGCTGTTTAGTAGATACTGGTCACTCCATCTTCAAAGCATTCTTCTTATTTTTATTTTTTATTTATTTTTTTAAATTTCGTATTGAGCTTTTACTGTTTCTCCACAGTAATCATACAACTGATTTCCATAACAGGATAAATCTCAGTCCTTTTGTGTCTTAAAAAAAATACTTCCCAGCTCGTATGATCATAAATAAATGAAAAGTCGAAAAGGATAAATATTCCTACCAGGAAAAGTGTCATCGGAAAAGTATGGTGAATCTCCCTTCCTTTAATTTCATCGGGCACTATATTTTTGCTGATGGATATGTTTAAATAAGTATACATCAAACCCAAGAATTCAGCCATAACCTGCACTCGATAAGAAGATAAATTTATTTTCAGAAGGAAAATTTAAATAAAAAAAAAAAAGGAAAGGAAAAGGAAAGAGTCCAAGTTAGTAATTCCAGAAGTGACGCTGATTGAATATGTACTTAGTGCTCAACAGTTGATTACGAAATTCGAAAGTCACACAGCATGTATGACAAAAACTTACCAGACCCTCGTAACATTCTTTAATAGATTCCAAGAATGTGAAAAATGTTGTGCTTCCACGTATGTCTAGCAAACCAACATAGGAGGAGATGCCATACAAAGGAGCCATGAGGACAATAATAACTATTGCCTTTTGTTCCTTTGGCTTCTTCCAGGACATGAAATGCTCTGAAACAAGCTGTATTGTAAAGTGCAGAGTGAGCATTACACATGCAGTGGACCCAATCAGTGTGAATCGCCCGCGATCCATTTTGAAGATATCTTGAGATAATCACACCTGACAATCACAGCCTGCCAGCAGATGCCATAGAGTTATTCATATTTTGTTCACCGTTCAGGTTTCGAAATCCATTCGACTTTATTCATTTGTAAGGTTACAAGAGACCATCCTTCTTCCTGAACCAAACTACAAATGGAACAGCTAACTCTTTATATCAAATAACTGATGAGCCATATGTATGCCTAGCTTGAGCAAGTAGGTTAACCAGCAAAGCAATAGCAGCATATTTGCCTTACAAGTCTGGCAAAATGTTTCTACCAGCCCAAGATGTATATTTAGGTTCAGTTTGTATTATTCTTAAACCACGTAATCTCAATCTACTTAAGAGATCGGAAGAGCACTTCATATCCCGTGCAAACTAGACCACGTGTCTTGAGCAAGGCTCAACCTTTTAAAGCTTAGTTTGGTTATAGCAATTAAATTGGGCCCATAATTTACCTGAATTACTCTCTCAGAGTTCAATTAAGGGCACTAATTCATGCTGAGATCCAGCATGCTTTGAGTAATTTGAATAAGGGGTCAGAATCCACAATCCAAAAGGGAAAAATACTGACATGTAAAGTATTGCATGGAACTACAGTAAGTTCTCATATTCCTGTATCATGATACCAAAGAAGTAGTTGGTATTCTGCAATGATGGTCAGAAATCTCACAATTACTATTTTCCTGATATCAGCCAGCATCCACATTACTTTTATATGAAGTGTTTTCAGTTTTCCCATGTAGACAGTAATTAACTAATTATGTCTTCTCAACATATGATCATAACGTACTTGTATCATATCCACGTAGTCTATAAATTTCTAAGGATAGAAATGAGGTAACCAAGCTAGTCAGTTGCTTGAGAATTCACCAAATAAGTCTGGTTACAGAATCTCCAGGAAAGGCTAGTCAAGTAATCAAAATAATACACCACTTGATGATTAAAACTTTAAGCTCATCAGGAAGTACTTACTTCCTCAATTATAAGGATCCGATCTCTCTGTGCTGTATCAATGATCCTGAGCACTTCCTTTCCGTTTGGCTTACTAATATGAGAAAGAATCTTTACCACTCCATTGAAATAGACTGTAACATTTACTAATTACTTTGTGGACACCACATGACACATGTCCACATGACACACATGGTTGCTACAAAATGCCAAGGATGATGATCACAACTGAAATCATAACACGGTAAATGGGGGCTTGAAATGATTAGCTAGACCTAAGAAATCTTGGACTGAAAGTGGCCCAGAAAGGGTCACACAACAAGGGACGTGGAGTTCAAGTAGCCAAAAAGGGTAAAGTTGTGCCATACCACGATAATTGAAAAAAGTCTTTAGGTTAATGCAGGTATAAATAGCTGAAGGTCATAAATCATGTACTCCAGAGCTATAGTGTTATGCAATGTCCTCTAGAGGACCGGATGGGGAGTACATTCTTAAAAAGAATGTACACCGGTGGGCTCAAAACTTAAAAAGAAGCCACAGTCAACAGAATCACGCCAATGAAAATTTCATCTCTTAGTTCTACACCCAATCCTTTCTAAAGCTCCCCAGATTATTTTATTTGGCCTAATTCTCTCCATTTGCAGAGGACTTCATTTTCTTTCCTAGAAGACAATTTACTTGCAATATAAAAAATCCAGCTCCCAGCCAGTTTCAATTTTAATAACCCATCACCCCAACCGCCTACCTTTCCCCCAAAAAAGAAGAAATAAAACGAACAGAAACCCACTAAATTTTGACGTTATTAGCTAGATCTGACAACAATAAAATACACTAAACACAAACAAGAACATATTTTTATGCTTCTTCTCGGATAATTCCAGATTCTCTAGTAACAACTAAAAGAGCCTACTGTTTCAAAAATCTAAAACAATCATAGTATAACTACTTGCAAAAGAAGAGCAATTATTCTTATATTTCAGTAACCTGTGACAATTATAGCATCAACAATCGTTAGGGGAAAGAACAAGAGCAAAAAGAAGGAAAAGGTGATACTCACAGAGTCATTTATCAGTGGGAGTTGATCAAAAAATGTGAGACAGAAAAGTTGGGAGTGTACAAATGGAGATTCTTGACTAGAGGAAGAGTGAGATAATTGTCGTACGTTGATCTTGATGTGTTATCAGTGCAATACTGCAATTGGATGCATTTTTTTTTTTTTTTTTTGATCCGTAAAGGTTTGAACCCCAAACCCGAGGGCCCCCACCGACCCTGCCCTGGACCTTGGTGGAGGATGTAAATCGCAGGATGTGCCTCCCAGCAGCCAGGGTGGAGGGCATGATGGCAAGGCCAGGGCTCGTCACCCTATTGGTTACTCCCGCTTGCAACAAGGCCAATTCCACCTTTGGGGAATCGAACCCTGCACACTACCGCGCTGAGCCCTTACCGCCCTCCCCTTTGCCACTGGGAGATATGCCCTGGCGGCTGCATTTTTCTTTTCTTACTCGCCGTCTCTTTGTTCAATTTTTCTTTTTAAATTATTCCAAATATATAGTCATTTTTGTAATATGAGAAGTTATTTTTTGTTATTTAACCAATACGACTGACCAAAAATTATCTCTTGCCATTGGAAAATCTAAACACTGTGAGCCTTTTGTATGTAGAGGCCTATACAATTGTCTCAGTAATTTCTCGATATGTGTGTGTATGGCGGGAGGCGGAGGTCATTACTGTATTACTAACACTATACTTTTTATACTCACACTACATTTTAATTGTATTATATAACCTTAACTTTTACTAATTATTGCATTTATGTTCCTAACTTTTTTATCACAGTTTTACTCTCAAAATTTCAATAACTAACATATTTCGTATTCGATAAAACTTTTTGGACAAAAGTTTAATCAAGAAAGCGACACAAATATATTAAACCGGTAAATTATAAGAAATTTAAGTACAATTATTTAGTTTTCTGCATAATTGGAAGGTATGATGACAAAAGAATTTAGACAAAAATCATTGTTTAAAACCAGTATTAATATATAGAAGATCGTAAAAGAATAATATAATAAAAATGTTGAGGATATAAACGTATAAGTAAAGAATGTTTAGGGACTATTTGCATAATTAAAACGTAGTGTATTTCTAAAAAATAGTGGTGTCAATATATTTCGCCTTATTTAATATATGTTTAGTAATAACTATTAGTTTTATTAAATATGAGGATCTATTAAAAAAAATTGAATAATGCTATTTATTATGTAAATTGGAAACCTGTCTTCATCCTAGATGGCACTTTTTCATTGGATAATGAATATTTGGATTTCTCTATGTAAAAATGATTATCCACCAATCCCTCGATGTAATAATATGAACTAGATTGGAAACTAGTTTTCAGTCAAAATAAATAGCACTACTCAAAAAATTTATTTATAAAATCTGCTTTTCTAATAATTTTTTTTAATCCTTATAAAAATTAGAGTGGATGATATATTTAGGACAAAGGGAGATTTTTTTCAATTACATCAAGAGAGCTCGGATCGAATCGGTATATACCTTACGTTATTTTTTTCAAAAATATTAAGTAGATCGGCCTGTCTCACAATTAGGGATGGCAATGGATCGGATCGGCACCGATCCATTTTGCTCCTGGAAAGATTTACAAAACTATCCATCATCCACGACTTACGGATCAGAGCAGATCAGATCAGATTATATATCGGATAGGTTCAGACCAAGGTTGTGATCCACTAACCGATCCACAAATTTTTTTTAAACAATATATATTACACTACTCTAATCCCCTAACTTAGTTTTCACATCATATATTACACTATAATATATTTTAACAATAAAATAAAATTAAATCAATATCAACTATCAATCAAGTTAAATCATTATTTAATAGAAAGAAAGCAAAAGCCACAAGCCCATAAGCCACAAGTCATATCATAACTAAAAATATCCTCAACAGTCATTAATTAACGTGGCAAGTTGACAACCTCCAATATAAACTCATCAAGTCATGAAGTCATCATCCATGCACAAAATAGTTAGACAAATATAAGTAAATTTTCTTCTTCAAATCTTCATTTCTCAAAAGTCAATACTCAAGAGTCGAGAGTGTCAGCATAAGTATCAGAATTTATGCAAAATTGATTTTGGGATGGCTGACTTTGACTGGCGACTTGAGACTTCTCTGATTCTGAATTTTTTTAATTAAAAGGATCGGATCGGATCGGAACGACCCTGATGCTTTCCAATCCGCGATCCTTTTGAATTTTTTCACAAATCCTACCATGATTTACTTCACCAATCCACGGATCAGAAATTTTTTCCTTAAACGGATCGGGTATCCGTTAGGTTTGAAGCGGATCGGGTTTTTCTGCCATATCTATTCACAATTAAGTATTTTTAGTTTTTAACTTTTTTTCCCCTTAATATCATCATATCATATATATTTAACAAGACTCAACACCCCTTCACCACAAAAAATAAAATAAAATAAAATAAAAAATAAGAGTCAAAATAATCAATGTAGATATATCAACGTGTCTAACTCAAAAAGTTGAATTATATATATACGTGTGTGTGTGTATATATATATAGACACCCACACACTTTAAAGTATGATAGTTTCTATTTTATATTTTTCCGCCCATTTCACTTGTTAAATCGGGATGTATCATCTTGGCAACTGATTTTATCTCCTAATCTTGGCCATTCATTTCCATTTTACATTTTAATTTTATTTACCTTTTTAATTTATTACTAATTTATAGATTCATTTTTATGTTTCATTTCCTTTTTGATATTATTTGTATTATAGACATGTTTGATTTAACATATTATTATCATTATATCTTCCAAATTTTAATTCCAATCACCAAATCAGATTTCATTTTATCCAAAAATATCTCTTTCTTTATCTACATTTTCGTTCATTCCTCTAATAGAACTCATTCTGTTCAAGTATTTTTTCAAATCTCTGTCACTCTACATTTAAACTTTACACTTCTTATCTTGAACACCGTCGGATTACTTCCCAAAAAATACCAATATTTGCCAATATTCAGAAATCGGACCTCTCGTCGAATTGGAAAAGCCAACAGTTCAAAATCATCGGATCGATTTTAATTAAATAATTGAAAATAAAATTAAGTAATATTGAAAGGGAAAACGAAGATGTGACTTTGGGCATAGAAAGAGAATCTCACATTGGTTATCTAGTAAAAAGAATAGAAGATGTATTGATATTAAGCTACGTAAAGAAAGGGTTCTATATAATAGGGCTGTAGCTTATGAGGCTTGAGTTTCCAAAAAGTTTAAAAGTTTAACGCATCTTATGGAAAAAAGTTTATTGTGAACTAGTGAACTGTATCCTTCTTTATCTCACACTGTCGAATTTTTTTCAAATTGATTTCAGTATTCGCAAATGTTCAAAAAACCAAATCGATCATCGAACTGGAAAAGCTAACGACTCAAGGTCAATGGACTAGTTTTAATTAAATAAATTAATTAATTTTTACCTAAAATAATATGGAAAAAGAACATTTGATTTTATAATTTTTGGATCTTTACCGTTTAAAAAAATGTTGAAATTTTTTCTTTTTTAAGAGCCATTGAAAATATGACTTTGTATATAGAAAGAGAATCTCACATTGGTTATTTACTGAAAAGAATTGAGGATATATGCTTATTTTAAGCTACTTGGAGAAGGTTATGCATAATAGGGCTTTCACTTATGGGCTTTGAACTTTCAAAAAGTTTAAAATTTTAATGGATCATTAATGAAAAAAAGTTTATTGTGAACCTGTGAACAGTAATCGTCTTTATCTCACCCTGTTAGATGGTTTTCCAGTCTTTATCTCACCGCGTTAAATTGTTTTCAAGATTGATCTTAATATTCGTAAATGTTCAGAAAACCAGACCGATTATAGAATTGGAAAAGCTAACAGTTCACTTTCAATGGATAGGTTTTAATCTATATATTAATTAAATGAAAGGGGCTCTGGTACCTTTATACTTCAGTTTTCCCACTAAAAAATCTATTAGTAGGGTCTTTGTAGACATTTTATTTTTATTGCGATAACCTATATAGTATTGTGAATTTTTAAATTTTTTTATTCTGGTTTACCTTATCCATCCACTATTTTGAAATAAGATACACTATTTAATTTAATAACTAATAGATAATCATCATTATTTAATTGTTTAAATTATTGATAAATTTGATTATCCAATTGTCTAACATATATTGAAATTTATAGTTTATAAATAATATAAATTAAACATATATATCTTTAGTATAAGTTAATTGAAAATTATAGTTGCAATTTTTTCTTAACTTTTCCTAGTATAAATGAATATTAGTAATTACGACTATTTTATATATGACTAGACTCTTTTTACGAATTATTAATTTATGTAATCTTCATACTATCTGACTTTATTAGTTTCAAATAAGAAATATTTTCAAACTGTACGACACCCGTCCAACTAATAATTATTTTGTACAATGTTATTTATCTAAATTAATACACAAAAATAAAATAATATTTATTTGTGTCAACGATAACACTCGAGTTAAAATTTGTTATAAACTATAGTTACCTTAAGATGACAAGAAAAAAATTACATTATTGTTTGGCCGATTTTCAAAAATTAATTATTCTTTATTGGGTAACGTAACTTTATAAAATTTCACTATACAAAAAAAAAATTCTAATTATTTATTGTTTTAAATCATTTGATTCGTATTCCTTCTGTGCAACGCACAAATGAGAATCTAGTTAAATAATTAAAATAAATTAAAATTTTTTCTAGAACAATGGAAAAAGAATATTCTGTTTTATAATTTTTTTTTATCTTTACCGTTTAAAAAAAGTTGAAATTTTATTCTTGTTTTAAGAACCATTGCGAATCTAACTTTGGGTATAGAAAGGGAATCTATATTAGTTATTTAGCGAAAAGAATTGGGGACGTATGCCTATGTTAAGCAACTTAGAAAATAGTTATGCATAACAGGGTTTTAGCTTATGAGCATTGAGCTTTCAAAAATTTAATGGATTATTAATGAAAAAAATATTTATTGTGAATTTATCTCAGACCATCAGATTGTTTTTCGGATTGATTCTTGTATTCGTAAATGTTCAGAAAACCAAACCAGTCATCGAATTGGAAAAGCTAATAGTTCTAAGTCATCGGATTGGTTTTAATTAAATAATTGAAATAAATTAATTTTTTACCCAAAATAATATGGAAAAAAACATTTAGTTTCAAAATTTTTTAGTTACCGTTTAAAAAGAGGTTGAAATTTTATTAATCTTTTAAGAATCATTATAAATATGACTTTGGGCATAAAAAAGGAATCACACATTGGTTATTTAGTTAAAATAATATTTAGTTAAAAGAATTGAGGATGTATACATATATTAAGCTATTTGGAAAAGGGTTATACATAATAGGGTCTTAGCTTATGAGCTTTAATTTCTAAAAAGTTTAAAATTTTAATAGATCATCATTGAAAAAAAAAACTTATTGTTAATCGGTGAACCGTATCCGTTTTTATCTCACACTACCAGATTGTTTTTCCAGATTGATTTCAGTATTTGCATATGTTCTATGCTTTCTTTAGTTTTTTTTTTTTAAGACAGTTTTTTATCTTAATTAATAAAAAGATATCGTATTATGGATAGCACATATATATTTTTTCTTTACACACACATAAATGATCAAATATTATAGTTTATGGCCATTGAAAATGTGACTTTAGGTATAGAAAGTAAATTTCACATTGATTATTTAGTGAAAAGAATTAAGGATGTACGCTTATTTTAAGCTACTTGGAGTAGATTTATGCGTATTACTCTACTTTGAAATGTAGTTCTCAAAAACTCACTCACTCACTCTGTGATTGTCCGTTGATTTCCACTTTCACCCACAAAAATATGAAATTGCTGACACTGGCCACAAGCTATCCACTCCCCTAGAAGCCATAAGAGATTGGAATGGAGAATCATTTGCAAATTGCAAGCTATACTCTATTTGGTTCAACCATTACATTAGCCTTTGCTTTGTTAGGGAAAAAAAATCGCTTCCTTTTCCTTGCCCCGAGTAAATCGGTTGAACAAGTGGGTGTGGGTTTCATAGTCATATGTATTGTCCTCTTTTTGATAGTTGGAACTTTGAATTGATTCATATCTCCATTTGTTTTTATGATTCTAAGTATGGTACGGGGATCATCCTGAGGTTTTTGATAATTTGTTTACCCCACAGAATCATTTACTATTTTGAGTGTTTTTAGCCTTCTATTATAGGTTGGGATCCTCTTGGATATGTAGAAATGAAATTAAAAAAAAAAAAAATACTCCCTCTGCCCCACTATAGTCTACATTCCTAATGATCACCCTACACGATGACCAACTAAATTGCAGTATTTAAACAAATGGTCGATCTGTCTGTGTTTCCAATCGCTATAAAGACCTCCAAAATTCACAATCTTAGTACCAATGGAAAACTAACGACAAGAGGAGTCCCCAGCCACCAACTGTGCCGCCAATTACAGCCGCACGCACCCGTACGTGTTGAGGGATAGACTCTGTAGTTCCTATGAGTTACCACTACCGGACCACTGCCTGAATCACGCGCCTCCACCCTGAAAGCCCTTGATCTACTAAATCCAACGATGTGTTCAGACTGCCAAAATTCCCGCCAGAAGTTGGTCAAAACGTCAGTTGCAAGTTCGGGTTTTGTGTTTCCATTCGTCTTCTTTGCTTTTTTGGCCAATCTTCCACCAATTTCTTGCTCCCGGACTGAGCACAAGGCTCTGGTACAAATTGTTGAAATTAAACCTTTGCAAGAAATCACAAAGTATGAATTTAGTTTCAATGCAAATTGACCAAAAACAAGGCAGAACAAAAAATGAAGAGGAATGATATAAAGTCTTCTTTTTCTTCTCTGGCCAAGATGGAATTGAATCTTGATCTATGTAGTATCAACAGTCACCAAACCAAGTCTTCTTTCTGACCAAGAGCAACCCAAACATCTACCCAAAAACAACTCTTATAGCAACACAAAATATCCAACAAAGGACACTATTTTCTCAAGCAAATAACAAAAGGCAGTGGAGGCTCGGTGGTCAGTCAAAGAATGAAGAAAACCTTCTGTTTAATAGTGGAAAAGAGGCCAACAAAGAAAGGAAGGAATCAAGTAAAAAATCTTCCAAATTTAAGCTAATTTCAATCGTTCAACTAGGGAATGAAGTACCATTTGTCTAGTTACCAGCATTAGTTAAAAAGGGCACGTTTAGGCAAGTCTTATGGAGCAACTAAATATAAGTTGTTACAACTAGATACAACATTCTTGGCCTGACATCGACTAAGGGCGACACTTTTGACACTATAACATTTTCTAATCAACAGCTTTCGCCTATGGAACAATAAAATTAAACCTAATCCCACAAGTTCATCATTGCCCTGAGTTTATTAAGTAGCAAATACTTTAACATTATAGAATGTCAACATCTGGGTATTGCATAATTTTTTGTAAGAATTTAGTGCCTGGAGTATAAGAATCAAAATATGGTGCCCAGATTAAGTGCGGAAGTGTGTCTAGAGCGACGGCTCAAGGAATATGTGAAATTTTTTGATTAAAAATACTTTTAAAAGAACTACAAGTAATTCAGGAAGACGGAATATTGAAGCTATATTGTGATAGAAAAATTGCAAACAAAAATGCTCATATTCCTGTTCAAATTGATAAGACCAAGGTCGTTGAAGTTAATAGGCATTTTATCAAGAAGAAGACTGAAAGCAAGACAAATTTGTATTTTATTTGTTTCAAGCAGCAATCAATTAGTTGATGGCTTCTAAGACCGACTTTCTTTGTTTCCGCATGTTAATAAGCGTGAAATGATACACTTGTCTGACCAGCCGGGGGGGGGGGAGTGTGGAAAGGTAAATGTAATTGATCGTATTAAAATTAGCATAATTATAAGAATTATTTTAGGACCTTGTTAACTAATGCATCAGTTGTATAGTTGATTTGATCCGCACAATAATCAGAGAGGAAAGAGATTTTAATTCATGAATATAAGAGAAATTTTCAGAGGTTGACATGTTTTTCATATTTATAAATTTGGAGTTGTAAGCTGCAACTTCTATCAACAGAACAAAAAGATATCATGTCAGTACAAAGTGGGAAAGTATTAAACGAAACATAAACGGAAATTCCACCAACTGCTGTCACTAAAAAAATCAGAAAGATCCATTAACTTTAATTAAAGATGGTGCATGCATCCAAGCCCAAATGCCCTGTTGAAACATAAACTGTAATTCCATGCGCTGCCATCAAGATTAATAAATAATAGGAACTTCAGTGAGACAGTGAATCAGTGAATATGTTTGAAGTGGCATGTTGACAACGGTCATACCCTGCCGTATACTTCTATAAATTCTTTAAAACCTCCCCTAAAACTAGTGCCCATTGTGTCCAATGAGTACCACCCTGCAAAAGGAAATTCAAGTAACAATTAAACTCAGTTTCCATATTACTATATTCTTAATTGATACTTTTCGCTTTTCAACTCGAGAATTTTTTTTTCCTTTTTTTATATTTTCTTTTAAAACCATTGATAATGATAAGAAATGTCTGTATGTTTCCAGTGGGAACTGGCGAAGAAGAATGAAAAGACCTGACAAAAAACAGCAAATGGTTCCCTCAGTGGTCCATCACATGAGAGTTCACTTGTACTACCATCAATAAATGTTCCATCAGCAAAGATCACCTAATTAAGACAAGAACATCCTATAATTTCTCAACTCAAGAAAATTGACAAACATTTAAGAAATCAATATTCAATTAACAACATAAAAGAAAAGAAAAAATTATGCATAGAAAACAAGAAGAAATTCAGCAAAGGAAACAAAATGCAGAGAAATAAAGATTACATATCACAACTTCAAAAATACAATGGACAAAAAGTGCTGCAGGGTTTACATGCCATGTTAAATTTATTAATTCTTGTAGCCCAAGCAAGAAGCACTTCAATTAATCCACCAATGATCCTTTAAATATTTAAAACATAAAAATTTGTGTTCACTCAGAAGCATTCGTATTCCAAGATCTACGAAGATCAAATAAGAGAATAGTTAAAGAGTTTGCCAACACTAACATAATGCAGTAAGACTAGAACATCATGCAGTAAGACTAGGAAGCTTATACATTGCTGTTGAACAAAAATTTATTTAATTCAGACGTACAGGTATTCATTCGTAGAAATCATTGTATGAGTTGTAACTATTTCTTTCCTTTTATAATTTGGGAAAGTAGGTAATTATTATTTATTAGAATATATACTTGTCATTGTATTTTCCTTTTTCTGATTGATTTGTAACTATAAAACTATCATACAGTCCTCATCAATAGAATAAGAAATTTTCTTCCATTTCATCTCTAAATAATTATACTTCATTTTCTTAAGCAAGTCACTAACATCTATATGTTTGTAGAGAGATCGTAGTTTGGAATTCAAGTCCTTATAATACGAGAGTTCAGAAACAAATTTGATCAGCCATCCCATATATCAAATAAGAGACATACCTCAGATGCATAGCCAGGAGTTCTACCTGCAATGGGCTTGGTAAAAGAACTAACTGGGGAACATCTCTGCACAGCTTCACAAAATGCAAGCAACCTATCACAACTTCCAAGTTGAACTGCCTGAAAGCACTGAAAAGCAATTACACTTCAAAGAAACTCTCAATCACACTTTACATTAGTCAATTAGAACTAGAAATTGAACATGTCCTCATCTTCTAGTGCAGATCAGCGACAATGAAGATTGAAGATGAGCATGCTAAGAATGACATAGTTTAGCTACATACAGCAAAATATAACATTTGTTGACTAAACCTGTACTGTATCATGACGTGGAACCCGACAAAGTGGTTGCACTTTATATCCTCTAGCAGACATGACCTCAGCAATCAGAAAGCTTCCCTAGAAACAAAGTATTTGATATTGTGGCAGGGTAGAGATAACAACTGATTAAATAAAAACAAAGAAGAAATGTTTACTTTTATTAGATCGGAAGAGCGTCTGTGGTGACAGGAATAAACCATGAAAGAATGTGCGCATTATATCCCCAGGAGTTGAGCCGCAATCAACTCCTAGTCCTGGTGCAGAGAGGCGGGTAGCTGCTGCTTCTACCCATTTTTTCTTCCCAGCAACATACCCACCACATGGCGCAATTGTTCCACCAGGATTCTTTATCAAACTTCCAGCAATTAGATCAGCACCCTGCCACCAAATAATAGCACTGAAATAAACCATTCTGCTAAGAGACCAACGAAGATGGGAAATAAAAAAAGAAAAGGCTATGTCATATACCACCATAGGAGGTTCTATGCTTTCCACAAATTCACCATAGCAATTATCCACCATGATCATGCAATTTGGATTCTGCGACTGCGTGATACGAGGGAAAAAAATTGCTGATTATGGCAAATATAGAGTAGGATGAGTTAAAGGAAATTCGTGTATTGATTCCAAGGTGGGAAGGAGCATAGATAACTCCAAACTCGTGAAGATGTGAGCTATGCGAGCAAGATCTGCAGAAATTTGATGAATACCGAATAGATAAAGTTTGATAAGCTTTTCTGAAACCTTCATCACCATGTTCATGTAGCCCATAGTTAGAATTTACAGAACCATATTCACAACCTTTAAATAGATTGTATTGAAATACACAAATTCTTGTAAACGCACCTTAATTATCTCAATTGCCCTTCCTATGTCATCTACGCTCAAGCTGCGACGCCATGAATAACCACATGACCTCTGTATGAGTGCACATCTTGTGTGAGAACTCAAAGCAGTATTTAGTGCATCCCAGTCAAGCCCTCCATCCCTTGCAAGCTGTCAACATTGGGAAGGTCAATAGTTCTACTCGTAGAAAAAAGCCAAAACACGTAAAAGGTAAAGAGAGAATTTGGGGCTTCTTTTAGGGTTTTGGGGTGGGGGGAGGGGAGAAGAGTTGGCAACAACATACTGGGACTTCTCTGTATCCTATTCCAAAGTCTTTTAAGGAACCTAACCCAAAAGAGTCTCTAATACCAATAAGTGTGCTCTTCCGATCTAGGAGCACCAGCAACTGCCAGAAGCTGTTAAGCAATTCATGTAAACTTGTTCTAGCAAGAAAAATAAATCCTCAATTGGGAACTGACAAGGATACAAAGGGAAAGATCAATTAACCTCGTCCCCAGGCCTTAGGAATGCAAACAGTGCACAAGTGATTGCGTGTGTACCTGAAAAGAACTGGTGGAAAAGGTCGAAAGTATATTAAAAACCGTGCATTGTCACCCAAAAAATAGAAAAACAATGAAGGCATAGGGTAAACCTGTGCTCGCACAATTGCAGATTCAGCACCAAAAATTTCAGCAAAAGCTTGGTCAAGGGCTTCACGCCCTCCAGCTTCTTCATGACCATAGCCCGTGCTACCACTGAAGTGCTGATGCAGATATAGAAGTAAACTTAATATATCGATAGTAATTTATGCAAATAAAGAGCAGGAGAAACTTAATATATCGATTGTAATTTATGCAAATAAAGAGCAGGAGAGCCAGACAAGATTGTTTGTGTTTTTCTGATTCTACAAGCTAACTTTGATGTCCCTAACATAAAAATGGAGTAGCAGGACAAAGCTTGTTTATGCTTTTGACTTAATGTTCTAATTGATTCTAGTTTCTTCTTTGAATTTCTAAGCAAATGATTTCATCTGATTTTATCCCTTTAAAGCCATTGGTAAAGATATTCACAGCACCCCATTTAATAATATGCCAATAAATTGAGTTCTATTTGTACTTGCTAGTTTGAAAGAATGTCCTTGACAACATACTTCGAGAGCATTTTCTAGTCTCAACTCATCTGCAAGTACAAAACTAAAAGAATAAAAGACTGTAGTATCTCAAAAGAATAAAAGATTTAAGGTGATTATTGATGGTTCATGGAATGCTTAAGTAACAAAACAATCAGACGTAATTTGTTAGCAAATTCATCCTAACAGCTTTTATTATGCAAGCAAACAACTACCTATTACTGAGCAAAATTTGCTTTACAAGTTTATCAAACATATTGTTTCCAGTTCCAAAAGATCATCCCCATGAGACTCTCTAAAAGTAAAATGCTTTTTCATTTGTAGAATAAATACCTAAATCAAAAGATCGTCCCCATGAGACTATCTAAAAGTAAAATGCTTTTCATTTGTAGAATAAATACCTAAATTAAAACTCCAAGGCACTCTCTATTAAAATACATTAAATAAAACACGAGAGAATAACATTAAATTTTCATTGAGAACAGTATATAGAGTAGTTTTGGAGTATATAAAACATTTTACTCATCCCAATATGCTTTTTAAAAACAAAAGCAGCTTTCGTGATGCTCTTTGGAATTTATCTATACTAATGTCATATAAAATGTACTGAGATACCCCTGAATTACGAAAAAAAAGTTGAATAAAAGAAAGCCAAAATTGTTGTTGAACACTGGCATTTACTAAAGCTGACAATTCAATGCATATTAGGACATCAAAATAGAGATGAACACATATCAAAACAGTTTGTGCTTATCACCATCTCCCGATCGCTCGGCTAAGCATTTTTTACAACATGCACAGGGTCAATTTAATATATTATTCAGAAAACGCATTCTTACATGAGACCCAAGGCGCACACTCTGAAATGCTTTGTGAACACGGGAGGTATTGCGCGCCACTAAATTATCCATTGCCCTGAACTCCAAGTATAATGAATCCACAGCTTTTTCGACCTACATACTATCCAATGTTCATGGAGAGAATTCTACTTTTGCATTCATAAAACTTCATTAAACACCTAAATGGATGATGCCAACAACTAGAATAAGCTGGCTGTAGTAAAAAAATAATAAAAAACAATTGTAAGATCGGAAGAGCACAAAAAATTGTTCCTTGGGATTAGCTGGGGAAACTGTAACTTGGGTGCTTGAGAGTATGGCTCTCGAAGCTTTGATAGTATGCGTAGGATACCCTGCAGTGGAGGCACAGGACAAGGCGACAACGCTAAACATATTTCTAGGCGGCTGGACTTTATGACTTAGTACTTGATCTCCAGTATTTGACTGACAGGCAACTGTGACAAATTGGACGACAAGCTAGTCGGTTTTTATGTCTGCAACGCTGAAATCTAACTGTAAATTAGTGAGGGGTGAGACAAATGGTAAGAATGTTTGGTGCCTTGTTTGGATAAGTATACTTTCTCCACCTTTTTCAAATCTGAATTAGGTTAAACTAAGTGGTTATTTGATTCTCATTATTGACATTGATTATAATGAGAAATTATAATGAGGTAAAATGAGTGGTGTAGAGGTTTAATATAAGTTTGAAATTTGTGGTTATAAATAAGTAGTTATCAGATTAGTAGTCAAATCAGTGTTACGTGAAATTATAAAGAGAATTAATAAAGATAATCAAACAAACTCTAATCACATCCGCTTACAGTAGAACTGATGTGAAGTAAATAAGTTTTCATCATTCAATTTCAATCATTCTCTCATATTTAACATAAAAATATAAAAATATATTTTATGTCAATTGCGAAGGATGAACAAAAATCCAGAACTCTGATTCAAAATTCTCTCGACTCATCCCCTCATGAGGAATTGCCAAACCATTTGACCCTTCACCCATTACAATATAAAGGATTAGTCAATCAAATAATAGATAGTAAGTGGGTTGGTTTGAAAATAAATGAATTGCTAGTCGTAGAATATTATTCTCGTCAGACTTAAACCTAAACTGACAGATGGTATAAATGATAGGTGATTAGGCAAATTGGCTTGTTCTTTCTCAAGGGCGAGCACAGAGAAACCAAGCACACCTACAACCTGCTTAACTAGCATATCGCTATTCACTGAATCGTAAGACTAGAATGAAGAGGGAGTAGAAGTGAGAGGGGATGATTGCAAAGACGGAGATATAGTCACTTGTTTCTTTTTGCAACGGTAAGAGCATGATTAATGTTAAGGGAAAATGCCAAGGAGAAAAATGCTAACAGGAAAAAATTATGGGAAAAAAAAGCTATTATCAAATAATGCATATGGGAAAAATCTAGTAATTATAGTGTTAGATGATCTTTTTTTTAATTTTTTAAAAATTTTTTATAAATTATTTTGTCTTTACCTTTTTTTGTCGTACAATTGATATTCAATTCTTTACAAATTATCATTTTTTTAACTTACTAGATATATTTTTTAAGGAAGAACGTGGGGAAAAATGGTAAAAAAGGGGATTCTTCCAATTCTCCCTCTAAAATAACTTTTTCCCCATTTCCCTTATGCACTAATTTTGGGTCTTTTCACCCAACATTAAATGTACTCTAAGGGAAGAAACCTCCATTATGGATGCGTGATTATTCTTTTTGTTTTTTAAACATGAACACAATGCGCACACACGGCACAAAGGCGCCACACGCCGTCTAACAAAATTATAGTAATTTTATTAGACTTGAAATTATATACATGTCACACACTCACATGTTATGCAAGCAATGGAACACCACAAACCCAGTACTAAAATAAAACATCTTTTTGTGACCGAAATCAGCATAGCAAGACAATAGCAGAGGAATTGAAAAGGGATAGACAGTAATGTAAAACATGTTCAACGTTGGTCAGTGATAATAAAAATGTAGTTTTATCGAACTTTCGTAAATAAAATAAAATAAATTTCATTTCAAGCGGCGCAAAAATATTCACTTTAAACTCCTTGAGGATTTTGATTACTAACCATCCTTTTTTTATTTTATATATTACAAGAGTTTGTAGAGGAAGGGAATTGAACCCTTAATCAAGAGTCTGGAAACTCAGTAGAATGTGATCAGACCACATGATCCTTGACACTAGTCATCCATTGTTTTGGTATGCTTTGGGAAATAGTAAAATGACTAGTTGGATTACATATATTCATGTTTGAATGTTGGAATATTGCTTAAGTATTTTGATGAAAATATCTCGTGAGATGAAAAAGTAAAAATTATAATAGATCACATAGGGTTACAAAAATAAAGAGAGGACAAGAAAAAGAGAAAACTTGTACGTACGAAAAAGAAATACAATATTATGTTAAAGATTTCTCAATCGTGCTCATGTGAAGAACTCTCGGGCTTTCACAAAGTATGTTGGGAACAAAGTGTCTTACGTGGGCCCTTGCATAGTTTGTGAGACGTGACTGTATAAAGACGATGCTTGTGAGAAAAAAACTTGTATTGTTCTGCTTATGAGAATAAAGAAGACATTCTGATTATATCTTTTATATTACTCTTAATTTAAGATTTAAACTACAGCCTATGTATATTTCAATTGGATTGAAATTGGACTCTTAATTGCACTGGACAAATTTTAATAACCCTCCATAGCTAGGCGAAAGAATCTAGTTCGATCCCACTTTTTTTGGTTACAGATATATTTCAATTGGATTATTATTACAAGAGCCTTTTTTAAATTTAAAAACAAAAAGGTTTTCCCCTGACCAATCATAAAATTGTTCAAAAGGAACGAGAACACCAATGTCATACTATTGTTTAATTTTTCTAGCACAAAAAATGAGGGTACAGATGGGGTGAAACTTTCTAGCCTATACTATTACAATTTTCTTTGCATATTAAAAGAACAGCAAAAACCAATTAACCAACTGCAGAAAAGGCTCAATTGTGTATTGCATATGCCAATTTCCATCATTTAATTCAATAACAGGAAGGGGTTCATGTTCTCTTTCAGCACACTTCAACTAAAAATCTATAAGCTTGTTTGAAGCTATTTATTTTTTCAATTTATAAAGAGAAATTATAATGAATGGAAATGAATGATGGAAATTTAATTAAAGTTTGAAATGTGTTGTGATTGTTGAGTAATTTTCATATTAACAGTCAAATCATGGTAGGTAAAATTATAAAAAGGAAAAATAAAGAGCTTCAAGCAAGCTCTATGTTAATCAGTCTAACCTATTCAAAATGGATGTACCTTAGAATTCCAAAAAATCACGTCACTTGGTCAATAACTTCTACCTAGACTCAAAAGCATGTCTAATTCCCTATTCAAACTGTAGATACAATGAATCTTTGCACTTGTATTGTGCGGTGACAATAATTTTAATAACAGAGAATAAATACGGATTACGCAGCCTTTTGCTGAGCAACAAACATGCGCGACCGACCTCTACCTCTTCGGATGCTAAGAATGTTTGATGCCACAGAGTTACCCAAAAGTCCCAACCCACTAGCTCCCACAAGCTTCAGGCCAAGATGTTTGAACAAATAGGACATCTGATTATTAACTCCTCCACTCACCTTTTGCAAATCTATTGCCCGTTCACGAGATATTACTGTATAAAGCTGAAGTGGTCCATTTGATAAATGTTGCCAGCTATCCTCTGTTTTCTTCTCTAGAGTGTTCAATACTGCATTCGCTGCAGGGCTTTCCTAAAGTCACTCTCATAAGGCCCAGTGACTTTGGGTCTTCAGACAATGGCTCAAAGACAAAATAGAACTTCCCAAATGCTAGATCAGGTTTCTTGAACAAATTCAACAAAATATCTTCGCTGGGTGCAATATTTTTCCGCATGCACTTCTGAGGATTATCTTGTCTTGCCCTTGTAGCTTGGCGGATGCGGGAAGCTTCTCGTAGGCCACTGAGATAGGCACCGTGCATGGTGGCAGGATGCTGCCTAATTGTGGCCTCACCAGCAAAAAACAAACGGTTTCCCACACTTTCTGCAAGTATATCATAATCATTGCCAGAAGACTTCACTCTGACGTGTGAATATGAACCATAAGAAAAAGGATCGTTTCCCCATCTTGTACATATGGATTGTATGGGATTAGGAACCTCAACGCCCTTTGGACCATATATGCCTGTAAAATGACATGGTAAAACACGTTCAAACAAACTGGAGACGGTGAAAAAACCTTCAACAGATTCATGGAGAGCATTTTCATTGTAGAACTTATAGTTCAATTATGTATTGTACCTTTGAGAATATTTAAGACATGATGAAGAGAAGCAGAAGGGTCTACATCTTCGAAGGATCGCGCAGCTTCCCCAGCCACCAGGGCAACCAGGATTGGACCCCCAGAAACAGTATGATAACTGTAGAACAGAAAGAACTCTCCCCGTCTGCTACTTTGTTTGCTAAGGCAACCAAATGTATCCAAGTCCTCCCCCCAAAAAACGTAAGGAAATACCATGGCCACTTTATTGAGCAGCCCAAACCCCAGTCTTTCGATTGCTGCAAGCTTCTTTCCAGGTAACTCTGGTTCAAAGGCTATAGTTCTCTTTTTAAGCACCCCGAGGGGAACAGTGCACAGGACCATATCTGCTTGAAACACTTGGTTTCCAGCAATGACCTCAACACCTTCTTCACCATATCTAATGGTTTGAACTTTCTTGTCATAGAAGATCGGAATTCCTTCACATAATGCGCTAATTAACCTCCAGTTTCCACCTGCAAGAAAACAGTGATCTCCTCCCATCTCATAAGGGTCATCTTGATCCCAATAAGCAGCTGAAAGGTTCACGAGGCTTCCGGCATTGGCATATTCCAAGTTAGCAAAATGCCAATCTAGAAGTTGTTTTTCCTCATCACTTCTAGCCACAGCATATAATACTCTAAGTGTCTCCAAAACTGAACCCAGAGAAATATCGCTAGCAAAGCCACCCATAAATTCTCTCAATTGAGTGACTTTGTCGAGCATCTTATTGAAAATAAGCTCAATCTTGGAATCAATATCTTTGTCAACGGGCATTCCATCAGCCTTGTACAAAGGGCATTTATCTCTAACTTTATGAAGAGGAACAGATAACTGCCTGGCCAAAACCCCCAAAGGGTTGGCATGGATACCGGTTATGACACTGCCACCAAGATCAACAGCGGCGTATTTATCCATTTGACCCATCTTTTGTGTATAAACTCTTCCCCCTGGTCGTTTCCTACCTTCAAGGACAGCCACTTTGAAACCAAAAGACATGAGCTGCCTTGCTGCTGCCAACCCAGAAAGTCCAGCCCCGACAATTATTACAGACCCCTCTGCTGCTTCATGTGGAGCCTGAGGCTCAAATGCTTGTGAAACCCCAAAATTTATATATCCGTTTTCCAAAAGAAAGTCATATGCTGCATTTATGAAGTGCCCATACTCATTACTCACAGTTTCTTTTATTTGACCTTTCGAAAGCCATGATTTAACATTGTCCCTCCACCTCGCAAGTATATGGTTCCTCACAACAATATAATCATTCTGCTCTTTACCACCCAATGTACTTACAACTCCAGCCTCAACTTCGTCATGTAGTAAGTCATCGATTGGAAACCCCAAAGACAGTGCAATCATAGCCTCAATCTCTGTTTCTTTCTCCAAATCCTTCTGTGTTCTTTTCCTTTTCCTTGAAAAAGTACCCAAATGACTCTCTATCAGCTCATCCATCAATTTCTCATCATAATTTCTTAACCCCGATTTCCTTCTCAATGACCTCTTTAAACCAGCTTTATCCAGCGCTGAAGCCTCCCGATTCTGTCCCATTATTTCCTTTTTCAAACACTTGCCAATCCTAATTCAATGTATAGAAACTACAACAACATTACACATTTCACATAAAACATCAAACCCTTCACAGCAATCTGGGGCAGTGCCAACTAGGGTCTAGTGGGGGCAGGTGCCCCCACTGGAATCTGGTCTTGGTTATTTTACTGATTACACTTGAGGGGCTGCCGGTTCTACGCAATCAAAAAACCATAAACTACATATGGAAAACAAGAATGTTAGAAAATTCAGTTGCATTAGGAGGATTTACATAATGAAGGAAAAGGGAGGCAAAATCTAAGTAGGTAGAATGCCAATGAAACTAGACAGAATCACAGAATCGGACAGCTCCTGCCGAGGAACTGACAATCAAATAAATCCAAAATCTACCTTCCAAGTTCGTGATGAACAAAGGAATACGAATTATCTAGTAGAAACTGCTTCAACGAAACTGGTACCAATAGGTGATGAATAAAGATTCTCCTATTAATTGTGGCCTTTTCCCCAAACCCTAAATTACTTCCAATTCTGTAATCGATCTAAGGAAGAAAATTTCGTGCTGAGTTGGGATTGTTGAGTGGCGTTAGGGTTTTCTAAGTGGTTACGAGCTTGGCCTCCAACGGCGAATTGCCGAACAAACTCACTGAAATTGAAAACCTTACTTAATTGGAGAGAAATTATAAGTTTCGTCAGCGGAGATCGAGGGGACCAAATGGGATTAACAAGCCGGACTCAATTCAATTCCTGATTTGGCTTATTCATTAAATTATTCCGGTATCAGTTTAACGATTGACAATTATTCTCCAGGGTAACTGGATACTAAAAGGTCTCTCCGTAATACAAGTAGATTCGCCTATACAAAAAGGTAAAATCAAGTTACCAGTTGACATTGATCCTCAGACTTTAACCAGGTAGCTAAAAATGTCGGTCACAGTGGTTAACGTATCATGAGTGGTGTAAATTAAGATAAAAGTTTGAATTTTTAGAAATAAAAGTTTGAAATTTTAGGGGGGAAAAAGTTGAAATATGATATACTAAAATTTTGAAATAAAAGTTTGAAATTTTAGAAAAAAAAAAGTCGAAATATGATATCCTAAAGCTTGAATTGTTTAAGAAAATATTAATTTTAAAAGTTAAAGTTGTGGAGTCATAATTGAAAATTAAAATTGTACTAGGAAATTATTTGAAAAAAAGAAATTAAAAAAAATTATTAAAAAGAAATAAAACAATAATTATTATGAATTGACAATTGTGGTGTGAGAAGAAATAAATATTTTTTAAAATTAAAAACAAAAAAGGGTTTTAAATAAGGTTATTGATATAATTTCATTTAAAGATATTTCAAAGAATAAGAAAATGTGTAGGGATAAATTATTGTGGTGGGAATAAAAGGAAATTAGTATCCGGTACCTTTGTATTGCATTTTTCCCGCCAAAACTACCAAAGTGAAAGTCATATTATACTTTTGCTTATATGTTAGGTAAATTTTGTGGTATAATGTATATTGGATGTATTTATCTTCTTAGTTATTTTGATGGATTTATTTATATTGAAAGTTTTTTAATTTTTTAATTCAAAACTTTTTATATGTGTGTGTGCACGCATCTTATTTAGGAAGTATTTCATAATTTTGATTAGACATTCTTTTTAGCTCATATGTTAATTTTTAATTATTTTCTTAGGTTACTTCTTTTTAGATAATAAATATGAATATCTCTTCGTGTAACGCACAGGTGAAAATCTAGTTTCCCATAAAAGGTTCTCTTTCTCATTTTCTTATTTTTCCCCTATTAGGTCCAGGCAAGAAAACCAAATCAAATGGTAATCCATACTAGACTTAATAACTATGAATTGTACAATTTTCGAATTTTTGTGTCTTAGTAAGAGAAGGACTAAGAGCAAGATTTATGGGGCTTATTGATAAATATGCGTTTTTGTGTTACTCTGGTGTGATTTATGAGCATATATACAAATTGGCTGAAGAGGAAAATTGGTTTCTTGTTTACTTTAACAATTTCAATTTTCGGTTCCCATTTATTCATTTGATTTTTTCATTTGTAATTTGGTTTATCCTTGTTTACATTTGTTGTTTTGTAAGAGCTAAACCACAACAGCGACCAAGAACCAAATGGGTAACCGGTATTGAACCAAATGTGAAAAATCTAAATTCTAAAAGTATCTGAGAGTTAACTAGTCCGATTAAAATCATTAGAATTGTTGTTTCTTGGATTAATTCCTATTAGTGAAGGAAAAATGCTAGACTGTAAGAAATGCAATACATGCTGATAAGAGTGCATTATGAGGTTATTGTTAGGAGGAAGAACAATGAAAATCTTGTGAGATCCAGTTCTAAAGTCTATAAAAATTGGATGATGCTGCACATATATTGCATCGTGTCCACCTCTTGTCCACACCACCATTAAATTACTCATATATTACGATAAACTAGAAAACAAATTATTGCAAAATCATGGCGATATATGAGGGTGGATAGTAGGTGGACCCTAGATGGAGTAGATGTGGAACATTATCCACAAAAATTTATCTAGGTATGCTTAGTTTTTCCTTAATAATTATTTAATAATAAAATATTAAATCTAGTTTGGACCTTTTTTTTAAAAGTAGTCTTGACATTTATATTTAGAGATAATTAATCAAAAAAGTTTCGTTCCAAAAAAAAAAAAAAAAAAATTTATTTTCCCCATTGTGTTTTATATAGCCGATAAAGAAAAAGCAAAACAAGTTGGTAGCAAATTTATTTCCCAAAAAAAAGGGAGAGAGAGAGAGAGAGAGAACTACATTATTACTCAAAACTACACAAAACCAGCAATCCGAATAAGTGCTACAGTGGTTAGTTATTTACGTTTTAGGCAAGAGATCCCGCGTTCAAATCACACCTATTCCTCCCCTATTAACCCTCGCCTCCCCCATCTCCCCTTGTATTAAAAATAAATAAATAAATAAATAACCTACATGAAACATAACCAAATGGTTATTGAAACTAATGGAACTAAAGAGAACCAAACATAGCCAATAAAAGAAAAAGCAAAGCAAGTTGGTACCTAGCGAATTTATTTTTCAAAAAAAAAAAAAAAAATTCAAACAAGAACTACATTTAACTAAATGGTTCTTGAAATTAATGGAACTAAAGAAAAGTGAATGTGAGATTTATTGTTTAGTTTCACGTTTTTAACTATCCGAATTGAACATCCACACCTATCTTGAACATTATTTGAGAAGAGTTGTAGCTTTGCTCGGAAAGAATTTAATGCCTTTTTGATTTGTCAATTCCATCTTTTGATGGATCGAAGGTAGCATTATACCACCAGACATATGATTATTTTTAGAACTTTAGAGGCTAATTATAGTTTAAAAAGAAAATTAAAGTGTTCAATGGCCCATGAATTCAGTTGTGACACGAGCATTCTATAACCGAATATGTTGATTCTTGGTGGTGGTATATGAAGTTTTTGGCCCCAATTCACTTGTATTCCCATCTATGAAAGAAAATAAAACGTCATCAAACAGATGAAAAAAGGGCTCCATCCAAGACTTTAATTTTATATTTACCAATGCTATAATAAAGTAAGAAATTGTAAATCAAACCTATCATTGCATTGGGAGTTTCAATGTTGGCTATACAAAAGAATGATCTATTTGTATCATCCACGAAATTCATTATAATTGGCAAAACCATACTTTTTACAGTTAAATTATGTCATGCAACCTCTAACGCATTGTCAACCTCTGATGCCACCTAATTAACAGAAAGTGCTCTAAATTGAAGATCATGCTTATTAATATCATCCTTAAAATGTTTCAACTAAATTTAAGTATACAAAGGGGCGTCTACAAATTTTGTACATTTTGTATGTATAAATATCATTTTTTTTAATTGTAATAGTGTCATTAAAAGGGTGAAAAAGAGACAAAGTTCGATATGAAGCAAAGCTATAAAACATCTAAAGGGACGCAAGTGAGCTACAATTTGAGAAAAATAAAAAAAAGAATTGAGAACTATTTTTGTGAGGCGGAGCCAAACACAAAGTGAATTCTATGGAGTAAAATCAGGTTAATAGAAAACAGCCAACTCAAGGGCTCCTATTTCTGGCTCCATAGAAAAACTGTCAGAAGCACACTTCTAAACTTTCAAC
>CAVNYN010271811.1:0-21048 GCA_963692815.1 Nyctanthes arbor-tristis | reverse complement strand
AATTGGTAGATCAGATTGAATTAAGACGGATAACAAATCGAGGGTAAATTAGGGTGAAATCACAAAGAGAGACAATAAATGAAATGAGAATAAAGTATTATGGCTATATTTATTTTTTATATATCAAAAATCAATTTTTTGACGGGTCTGATAAAGTATATAAATATTATATAAATTGTGTTATTTTTCTCATACTTTGATTATTTCAAACGTTTACTATTGGCATATTAATTGGAATTCGTGTTTTATGGAATAGATAAAGGAGTTGAATAAAAAAGAACACAATTTAACAAATTTTAGAAGAGAAATTGGAGCTCAAGAAATTCTAGAAAAAAGGCAACGAAAAGAAAAGAAAAAGAAAGTGAAATTTTGTGTAAAGAGGAAGAATAGAAAAGGAGAAAGTGGGTTTCAGAAAAAAAAAAAAAAGGAGCGATGAAAAAAAGAAGAAAAAAATAGAAAGAAAAGTTTTGTGCAGAAAAAAAAAAGATGAAATAAAGGGTTGTTTCGTTTTTGAAATAAGGGTTTTTGTTACTTTTAAAAGTTGGGATATGTTATTCTTTTATAAGTAATGCTAAAAGTTTTGAAGAAATAAAGAGAGCAGTGGTTTCACTTGAGATATGAGCTTGAATGTTATAAATTTTGTGTTCCACTAGTTCTAATAGTTCATTAGCCTCACTTCCCATATCTTTCTCACATTGATCCTTAGTCCGATTACAACCTTTAAAGACATTTTGATTTGTGTCATGTATGTGTACTTAAGTGGTGGAAAATGAGAAATCTTACAAGCCTACGGTAGAACTTTTTGTTTGGATAGAATTTGGAGTTTAAACACTTAACACTTAAATACTTGAGCGAAGAGTGGATTTATCCGTGATGGTCGGCCTGGCCTGTTTATGCTATTCAGGTAAAAGTTGTGTTTCATGATTCCAAAGATTGTTTGAGTACCTTTGCTCATGACATTTTATGAGCTTGAAATGGTTAATTTTTATTTGTGAAGAAAAGAAAAAAAAATATCATAATTCTTGCATTGTTTTGGAGCCTTTTTATTAAGCAAGTTACCCTAATGTTCCATGACCATAATGATAAATAGTTTTCCTTGTGTGTGACCAGGAGAATCTAATAGTTGTGTTTTGTGTTTTGTGTTGTTCGAGGTCAAACAACGGTTTAAGTGTGGGAGAATCTGATAGGTACTTTATTAGATTGTTTAATCTTTCCATACTAGCAGTTAATTGTGAGTTTTATTATGTTAAAATAATTATCTATGTTTGGTTTGTTTATGTGTTGTAGGAAGAATGAAATAATTGAAAACAATAGAAAACAGGCGGACATTGCAAGAATTTTAGAACGTGGGGGTCAAGATAGCGGACAACAAAACCTAAAGGGCTGAAAAGAAAGGAACAGAAGATGCAATACGAGTGCACTGACTGATAAATGCACCCGTCCTAATGTTACAGAAATTGGACAAAATGAGCAGGGCAGAAGCCTTACTAATCAGTACACCCGCCTTGGCCCATACGCGCAAGAATTCTTTTGTTTTTCCTAGTTTTTCTAAAACTCTTTTCATGGTAGCTTTTTGAACTCGATTTTTACTCATTCTCTTAGGGTTTTTAGACTCTATATAAAGGGGTCAAGTCTTAGGAATAGATACACAACTCCAGAGACAACTCAATACACAACTTCATAGAATTATTTACTTTACACAAAAGATAAGTTCGGAGGAAGATTTTTCCCGAGTAAGCCCACAAGGCTAACTTTCCCTTTCCTCGGTTCAAAGGAATGTTGTTGCTACTTCTTGTTTTTAATTAATCAATTCTAGTAATGTTGTTTCTTACTCTTTTGTAAAATTGCTTGTATTATTCTATTTTTCTATGTTTATGAATATTGATTGTTTGATCTAGTTTAGGCCTACTACATTGAACAATTAATTTTATGTTGCTAGAGTTGGGATTTCAATCCGCAATTATTGTTTCTCGTAAATATCAAGTAGTAACTAATGATTGTTAATCATTATGAATAGCACAACCTAAGTTAAATAGATCAAACTTGTGAATTTATTGCTTAGATTAATTTATTTTCCTAATTCTTCATGCAATTATTGTTTTAAATCTAGAGATCTTATTCTAAGTCGTCCAAACATTTAGGTCTAGTTGAAAAACTTGTTTTAATTAGATATACTTAAGAGAAAGTCCGAGTAGAAAAACTTATTATTGCCTAGAGTTGATAGTTTTACAAGAAAGTAGAAACAATGTTGCCATTGATTACTATCTTTTATGTGAAGTGCACACATAAACCAAGAACTGAAGTTAATGTTTCTTTTCTTACTTGTCTTTGTGAATGTTTATTATATTATTTTCTTTCTTCTTTTATTTTTATTAGTTTTAGTTCAATATTTCACAAAACCCCTATTTTCACTAGTTGACTCGAGCACTTAGATTTATCCAATGTTTTCTGTGAGTTCAATCCTTACTTTCCTCTTCTACAAATTACTAGTCTTGTACCAGTGCGTTGCACGGGAACTCAAAAATAATTGAAAATCTAACAAATATTAAAAAAAGACATAAATTATAATTGAAAGCAATTATACTGAATAGATACAATTGTGATACATGAAAATATTTAAAACAATTGAAATATACTGAGCGATATTCATAGATAAAAATTGAATCGAAAATCAATTAAGGCATATATGGTTGAGCAAAGACGGTAGTTGATATGATCAAATCAACAACACACCAATTGATTAGCTTATCAACCGTTAATCAAGGATAGAAATGAGGGATCAATACAAAATTGAGAAAGATAAAAGAGAAGAATTCGGTCTAGGAAACACATTCATATGCCAAAAATTAAAGGAAATATGTACAATTTTCCGTAATATCCAACATGTCAAAAAAAAAACCAATGATGCAAGGATGATGTCATTAGAAAAATAAAAGAACCCACTTTAGGCGGGAAAAACTTTACTAGACACTATATAGATAGATGATAGATTGGAGTTTATTTTAGAATTGAAATTTCAGATTTAATATTTTAATTTATTAGCGAAAAAGATTAACAAACAAAATAAATGGGCAAAATGATTAATATTTAGTTGTTAAACCCAATAGTCACATGTTTAAGTCTTCTTTGAGTTCTTTCACAAAAATTTTTGTTAAAAACAAAAAGAACAGTTACAGCAAAATTTATCAAATAAAAAAGGTGGGAAAATCATGATACAAAAGGTGTCGAGACTTAAGTGAATTAATCAATATATAGATTTTAAGTTAAGTGAAGTAAGATAGTTATTATTTTGGATCATTTCACACGCGACCATGATCTACCAAATCCGTATTCGCCATGTGATTTGTGGTAGATCAAGAAATCAGATCTGATTCGTCACGCTGATACTTAGATCGGCAACTTTCTTCGACTTGAATTTGATATCTATCGAAACCGTTATAGATTGAGTTTTTTTGTTACCATTATTTCCGACTAATGTCATAGTGTTGTATTGGAGTGAGTTGGAATGTGTGAATTTCTTCTTTTATATTACTCTTTATTTTTTGTTTAAATAATTAATGGTATTAACAATAAAAATTAAAATGTTAGGTATGGAAAATGTTAACGAAAATATAACACGACAATAAATGAAAAGTTGGAATTCCTATGCACCCAAAAAATAATGGGGACAAATTGTATGAAAATTGAAAGGTTGGGGACTTATAATAGAAATAAAGAATCAAGGATATAATAGTCATTTTGATAGGGGTTAATGGTGAAAATTGAAAGGCTAGGGATGAAAAGTGACATTGGGGACATAATACGATAATAAATGAAAGGTTGTGAACTTAGTAGGCCCAAAAAAGAGAATGAGGACAAAATTGATATAAAATTGAAGGGTTATGGACCTAGAGTAAAAATTATCCAACATTTAAAGTTGGGTAATTTATAGTTCACATCACTAACTTTTTAACTTTTACAAAATCTTGTCCCCAACTTTTACAAAAATTCCTCTTCAAATCCCCACTTATAGTTTCCATCTATCTCAATTGTTAAATGCTTATAAAATGACACTTTTACCTAATCCGACTACAGAGTCTTATCTATCTCTTGTTAAGGAGCTTTATAGCTTACGTGACGGAAATCTAATAAAAGTGGCCCTATTTTTATTATATTTCCGTTACGTAAACCATCTATCTCTTTAATAGGAGCATTCTTTATCTCCTTAGCAAAATTCCACTTTTATCATCACATTGTAATACTCAAATAAAGAAATAAGAGAGCGAAGATTGAATTAAATCATTTTTTAAATTCTCAATTTTAACCCACCCACTCACATCACATCACCTAACCTCACCTCGCCATCTTCTCTTTGTCCCGTGAAGAATTAATATTTATATTTTTAATATTTAAAATTTTCTCATTTCACTTTTTTTTTAATTAAATGTAAGGGCAGTCTCATTTTATAATGTTCAAAATAGACGGAAATCTTTAATGGGGATTTGGAGAGAGATTTTCTTTAAAATTGAGAACCTACGTGATCAGAAATAAAAATTAGAGAAAAATTGTGTAAAAATTAAAAAGTTGTGTACGTTAAATGTAAATTAACCTCTTAAGTTTCTTAGCCGTGATGACAATCGGTGTGTGTATGTACATAACTACATATTCCAATTTCTATTACCTGAAAATCATATTCTAATTTTTTTTAGTTTGACTTTTTATCATCCCAGTGATATCTTTTCAAGTGTTCACTTATTTAAAAGTATTTAAGACAAATTTTACCCAGGTCACATTGCAACACAGGGTAATAACTCTCATGAGAACTAGGGAAAATTTTTTTATTGGAGGTGAGCATTTTATAATGCACAATATGGATATTTGAAATTTTCTGCAATAGCCCTCATGAGAGCAAGGGAAAAATTTTTACTGGAGGCGAGCATTTTACAATGCACATTATGGATATGTGAAAATTTCTGCACCAGTAAGTCCTACCTTTTTTTTTTTTTTTTTTTTAACATTACAACATATTGTAGTGAGTGGTATCGCATTCGTGGAAACTCTATTTGGATGCTATTGGACTACTTGAGTCTTGGTGGTGAGCCTTAACCTATACCAATAAGGCAAATTAATTTTCTTTTAGAAAAAATCTCGAAGCACTACTTGTGTACAACTAGTTATACATATAATGATATCTATACATATGAATTGTACAAAATTTATATACACACTCTTAAGGTTACACACTCCTAAGAGTTGTCATTTCACCAAACATGTGGCTAAGGACATTTAAGTAAATATACGGAGTTGTATACAAATTTGTATGCTATATGTATAAATAGCATTTCTCTAGTAAATGTATGACACATGGCATGAGTTTGCGGATTGATGCATTAAATTCAAAAATTAATGACATATGTCATACACGTACAATTAGTAGTACAAAAAGTGATAATCGTCTATTGTGAAAGTAGACCATTAACACGCAGTCGATTCCAATATTATATTAGTTTAACGTGAGACTTACTTGAATATAATTCTACACGCGTTATGTTTGTACTAACCTATTATTATATTAAGGGTAAATTTCACAGAAGATCTCTAACTTTTGCAAAATGTAGCAATTTCATCCATCACTTTTTTTTTCAATCTCTAGAATCCTTAACCTTTAAAAAATTCTCACAGAAGCTCCCTATGGATGAACACATTCATTTTCACCCCTCATATTAAATTCAATTTAGAATAAAACAACAAAACGTTTCTTTTAAATAAAAATAATAAAATATTACCCCATTGCTCGAGGCTGGCAACACCTAACTCATATGATGAATGATATATCACATGATGAATGATATATCACATGAAGCATTATATACACACATGGGATCATTCATTATCTTCTTATTCACTAGTCAAATCGAGCTCTCTAATCAAAAAAATTGTTTAAATTTTAGCAAATTGCAGTAAAAGAAATGGATGATGAAGGAACGAGTATGATCAAAGATGTCAAGGAATTGAGAGGAGAAAATAGGCATCTCACTGTTGATAAATTCCTTATAATAGAAGAATATTTATTTTTTTCTTTTATTAAAAAAACTATTTTAGTGTTTTTATTTCTTATTTAATGTGAAAGGTAAAAAAATCATTTTATTTCCGTTTAATAGTGAAAACAAATAGATTCCATCTATATAGACCTTTTATGAGAATTTTTAAAAGGATAAGGACTCTAGAGGTTGAAAAAAAGTTAGAGATAAAATTACTACATTTTATAAAGGTTAAGGACCTTTTGTGAAATTTACCCCAATTGGAATCACCAATAATAAGATCAGGTAAGAGAGATCAGATAAGAGAGAATATATTTATCATAAACCGAAAATATAATATTCGGGTAATGCCCCAAAAGATTAATCCACCATAAAAGCAAAAACTTGGAGCATCTGAAATTCATATTTGTTGTGCCAACCACCGACTTGCATAAATGCCCCTAAGAAATGTTCATACCTACCTGGCTACCACAGTGTGTGCCTCTCATAATTGGGTAATCGTCTTCTCCTGTGGAAATCAATCGCCCGATGACATTTTTCAGGTCAACGAGGAAAAGATAAAGATTATTGGGTATGGAGTGACCCATTTGAATGGAGGATTATGTTGGCATTGAAATTGAAAGGTGTTAAGAGTTTGAATTCTTAAAATAAAAGATGTCATCAATAAGAGTCAACTTCTACTAAAAAGCAATACAGTTTACAAGATGATCCCAGTTTTCATTCATGGCGAAAGGACCGTATCGGAGTCCCTTGTCATTCTCGAGTATATCGAAGAGACGTGGACACAAAATCCAATCATGCTTCAGATCCTCGTGAGAGAGCCTACACCTGATTTTGGGCGAAATCTCGAGTAGTTATCTCGTGCTTGGTTTGACGAGCATCTATTTTGATATATATAGAAATAGAATGGACATAGTCACAAATGGGAATTTTCTGTTTCCATGTAATGTTGTATGATGTAAAGGTGACATTCTGTGCATGTACCTGGTAGAGCCGTCAAGAATAGCATTCCAGTGTGATGGAGAAGAGCAAGCGAAATCGGTTAGAGAAATGACTGAGACGTTAGAAGTACTCGAGCTCGAAATAAGAGGGAAAAAGTTCTTTGGAGGAGAGGAAATTTGGAGGAGAGGACATTGGATATCTTGATACGGTGATTGGGTGGATTGCTTATTGGCTTCAATTTACTCAACAAGTAGGCAATTATAAAGGCAATCGATTCAGAGAAGTACCCAAGATTGCCTTGTGGATCTATAGATTCCTGGAAGTTCCCATAATCTAGGAAGATCTTCCTCCTTATGATGTATAAGACGTAAAAAGATACGTCTCTTCAATTGGCTCTTCAATTGGCAGATCGTATCATATATCCTACATATATAAAAGAAAGAGTGAGAGGGATTGCTACTCTTCACACTTTGATCGGCTCATTCCTTCTTTTTTTCTTGCCTTGTTTGGTTGTTTATGATTTAAGGAGTTTTCATTTATTTTCAGTGTTTTGATAATTATTATATTATTTTGAAATCGAAAAATATGCAATATTAATGTTAAATTAAAGATCTCAACTCATACTTTAATACGAGTTAACAAATGGAAGCAAATTATAAACATATCATTTGTGAAACTGTCTTAAACATGTAAAGTAAAAGTTTTGTTTTATTCTTTTTAATTTTTTTCAACATTCCAATACTTTTAAATTAGTTTATTTGAGTCCAATTGTATGAACTGTTTGACAATCTATATAAGGAATTTTTAATGTAAAATTAACAATTGGATCTTTATGGAACCAATGTAGCACAATGTAGTAAGAACATGTGTCAATAAAGTGAAATATGATAATATTTTATTTGGCCATGTTATTAATTAATTAACCATTGATATGTACAGATCATTTTAAAAAAGATTTATAGTATATGATTTGTTATAATTTTTAATTTGAGTCTATTCTCTTATATAATCTCTATCTACATTATTAAAAGAGCCACTTTCTTTTCATTATTCATATTTTTGTCCTCCTCTTCATTTTTTTTTTTTGTGTCTTTTTGTTTTGTTTCGTACAAAACTATATGAATATAAGAGAAAACTCTATGAAAGGGAGATTAAGGATTCATGTAAATCACTTAGTGTAAAAATGTCCCGAATAAATCCAACGGGTAACTGATAATCCTGTTAGAATTGACTATTTCGCTATATAAAAAATATTTGATTTGAAAGGGCTGTCAGAAACAAAATGTCACAATATTTATTTGACTACTTAAGTTTTTGCTTATTTTCATTTTTTTTTAATTATAATATTATTGTGAAGTCGAAAAATATGCAATACGTGTGTCAAATTAAAGATTCAACGTCTACTTTAATAAGAATTAACAACTGATATTAAATTATAAATATATTGCTCATAAAATTTCACAATATTTAGTAAAATTTTTCTTTATACTTTTTCTGAAGATCCCAATATTTTTGAATTAGTTCATTCGAGCCCAAAAGTAATATTTATAGGAATTTTGATATAGAGCTTATAATATGTTACTTATTAGGCTAATTTTTATGATGTGGCGAAATGTGATATGATTTATAACATGATCCAACGTGACCAATTTCGATTTGAGTTTATTCTCCTATCAAATTGAATGTAATAAATATTAAATTTTAGAGAGGTGCTACTTTACTTTGTCTACTTACTTATTGAATGACTCTGTGTGTGTATTTTTATTTTCTTCTCATTACAATTTCAAAACAAAATTGGACATTTTATGGGTAAAAAAATCACATCTGTACACACTGAGTCACCCAACAAGTATACAAGTAAGGGAAATAAGCATTTTCCTAAATTTGGTATGTGAATTCAATTAAATTAGATTAAGTTAAATGTCATTATATTTAGCATTTTAATAATTAATTCAATTCACTTGTATTTATGTGAATTCAATTAAGTTCTTCTATCTCTGTCTCAAAAAGATAATTCTATTTCTTTTTTTACATAGACTAAGAAAAATTTATTTAATAATAATATTGGAAAAGTAAATGTCAACATCATTTCTCTATTATTCCTTTATATTTATTAATTATTCTGCTTTAGTAATTCTATTTTTTTATAACTAAACACATTAAATAGGGTATAAGAGAACTAATATTTCAAATATTTTTTAAAAAGGAAAATGGACCATCTTTTTAGTACGGAGGTAGTATTAATTAAACAATAAGTTCAATAAAGTTCTAGTCAAATTAAACCAAAAAATCTACATATAACACAAAATATAGAGAATTTGATGCTTCATTAAAACCGGAGAAAGTGACATTACATTCATGTGTTGGTTTTGAGTTTCCCATGACAAAAGTGTTTACTCATCAACTTAATATCAATACGTTCTCAATAATTTCTCGCTACATAGGTGTCTAATAGCATAATCTTACAGGAGATCTGGACTATTAATTCTATTATATAGTTAGTATTTATTCATTGGACTAATATTCACAAAATTATAACAGAAAACACGTGCAAAGCACGTGACACAACTAGTAATTAAAATAAAAAAAAAGAGTGATTCCTGCAATTATGCACTTATTTCATATTATTCCCATTCCTATAAGCAAAATATTACGTGTACAACTAGTTTATTTCCATAATCTACACAAGACTCACAAAATCTCTACTATTTTTTTTATTTTTTATTTTTTGTAAATTTATAAATTTACAAACTTATATTGAGAAAAAAAAAAAACACTCCTCCGTTAGCAAACTATTCCTAATTTGAAATAAAAATAGATTTTTCTAAAAATGAGCTTTGGAAATTTGTATGTGAATGTTATCGCTGATTAGTTCGGTTGAAGTCTATTTTGAAATAGATGCGTTTGCTAACGAGGCAAGCTAAGTTTTAGTTTCAACTTTTAAGGATGTCCCAAACAAATGCTAAGGCAACTTTTTAGGGGGGGAATATTACGAGGGGATTGTAAAGGAGGGGAATCAAACTACGAATTCAGAGTGGAAAAACCCACTTGAAGTTTATGTAGTCTTGGAATTCATTATGTAGAAACATCAAAGATTTATATTTTAACCACATTTCTTAGGTTGTTCCTTAAAAACGACCTAACGTCATATCTATAAGGCCATATATGCTGTCATATGATAATGTGATGTGTATCAGGACATGCCACATAATTGTATTATATCGGGACCACACCACATAAGCTATTTGCGCGATAGTTCACCTAAATGTTGTGGACCGACCAACTACACAATGCACATATATATATATATATATATATAGAGAGAGAGAGAGAGAGAGGCACACACAAAGTTAATTGAGAAGTTAGCAAAAATTCTAGGGAGATGAGTACTCTCCCCTTGCATGACATGGCCCCCCTGATTCCCCCCAATCAGGGACTTACACATCAGGGGATACTCTCCTTAAAGAGAGAATACTCCTCTCTCTAGAAGCACTCGAGAAGTTAGGTAAGATACAATGTAATAGTTATTTATGGTCAAATATATTCTCCTAAAAAGAATTACTTTATTGAAAAACTTATGCTGAAGAAGATCGATCACGTAGTAAGAATGATTTCTTCAAAATCGATCAAGAGTTTAAGAGACGAGGATATAGATTGGTATAAGATAATGCTACTCTTCATTATTGAGTTACTTATTTGGTGACTTGGTAGGGGTGTATGTGTCTTTTTGTCCGATCTATTTCAATTAAATGTAAGGGTGTTTTTGCCAATATATTAAATAGTTATTTAATGACAAGTAATCAAGTAAGTGATTCGACAAAGGAATGTAGTATAACCCATTGGTATATTACCTCATTCATCACATTCTCTAAAATGGTTTCCAAACATATAAATAGGAGACTCATCTAGACAATCGTTGAACCTACATTGAGAATTGTTCAACTACATACATGCAAATAATGAGTTTATTATGGAATTAATTTTTAAGATTCCATCTTTTTTACATCACCCACCAAACATGGTACAATTCATGACCTATACAGTAGGTAACTTGCTACAACAAAACACTATAAAATTGTCAAATAACGTGTTTCAATAAAAGTTTGTAAATTCAAGTCATATATATTTTTAAAGATCTCAAGTTATTTCGAACCAACTTAAAATTACACATTTTCTTAGTGGGGCCTTTTAGGTGTGTGACATTTCTTACTTTTCTCCCCGAAAACATAATGCTATCATATCTAGTATTGTACGGTGTCGTGTTTTGTTTCATTTTCCGTATCTGTGTAACCAAATATCTATATATATGGAGGAAACACACTTTATTATTTCATCCCGTTCTTCAAACAAAGAGACATAAATGGCAGCCTACAAATCCATTTTTATGTTCATTGGCTTGATAATGAGCAACTTTTACATAACAATTTCTACTAATAATCCAGTCTCATGTCCCCCTGATATAGCCTGTCCAGAGCATGCAATTCCAGTGGCCAAACAAGACACAGACTTGCTGCAGTTTGCACTGAACTTGGAGCACTTAGAAGCAGACTTTTTTCTCAATTCTGCACTTGGATATGGCCTTGATGAGATTGCACCAGATTTGGTTATGGGAGGCCCTCCCCCAGTTGGGGTTCAAAAGGCAAATCTTGACCCTTTTGCACTCAGTGTTATCACTGAGTTTGGGCTACAGGAAGTTGGCCACCTCAGGTATGGACCGTACGATAAAAATGAAAAATTTCAAGTACTTCCAGAGGTGCCATCATGGTACCTCCTGGCGGACATCTATGTACCCATATGAGATGGAGGTGTCATGGCACCTCTCGAAGGTATAAAACCTACTAATGTTATCAATGATTATGACAGGGCCATTAAATCAACAGTAGGTGGATTCCCGAGGCCTCTAATGGATCTTAGTCCCAAGAACTTTGCCAAGTTGTTCAATGAAGCATTTGAACACGAACTCGTGCCTCCTTTTAACCCATATCGTGACAGTCTAAGTTTTATGCTAGCTTCTTACGTACTTCCATACGTCGGACTGCTCGGCTATGTCGGCACAAATCCCAACATCGATGGATGCCTTACAAAGCGAGTAAGTCGTCGCTTCACATGCCAATTGACATATGCCATATGCCAATTGATTGGGAGGAAAATGAATTGAAATTCATTTTTTATGGAAATCGTTTTCCAAAATCTTTGTTTTTTGACCTAAATAGAAAATTGTTTTCATGGGAAGAACTATGTTTGATTGGCATAAAAATATTTGTATGAAAAATAACAATTTTCATGAAAAATAACTTCCAATCAAAAGTTCCTTCAAAAAAAAAAAAGGTACTTCCAATCAAAAGCACCCTTATTTATTTTTGTCAATTTGATTGTGTTCAGCAGTAATGATCTCCCGTCATACACACACACATGACAGGAGATAATTGGGACAAAAGTGTGGGCCTGCACATACAGGGAGTCCATTGTGTGTAGTTTTCTCTAATAATATTCCATCACGTGTGCTTATAGCGAGATAATCCCGCCATTTGTATGGCGAGAAATCATTTTTGGTGTTTTTCTAGTAATGAAAAATGTGGAAAAGCAAATTACCTCCATTTAACAGCAAAAATTCTGTCACAGCTTTTGGCCGGGCTACTGGGGGTGGAATCTGGACAGGATGCATATATAAGGGGGTATCTTTACGAGCGATACAATAAGGTTGCGTTCCCATACAATTACACAGTAGCTGAGTTCACTATCCAAGTTTCCGAGTTGAGAAACCGATTGGCAATGTGCGGAATCAAAGACGAAGGCATTCTCGTCCCACTACAGCTCGGGACTGAGAACCGGACAGTGAGCAACTTACTATCTGCCGATTATAACTCCCTTTCCTACGGGAGAACACCGGCAGAAATACTCAGAATAGTGTACAGTACAGGTAATGAACATGTCCCGGGCGGGTTTTTTCCTAAGGGAGCCAATGGAAGGATAGCACAAGAACTCCTTGGAAAGCCGTAGTAATGATATCATGTATGATACCATATTAGGTACACAGTATTAAACACGATAAAACAGAACATCGTATATGAACATCACACATGTATGGTTCTAATTCTTTTCTTTTATTCCGTCAAGTTCTAAAGCATGTGCTATCTTGATTATTTCACCTGAGAAAGCGGCATTGGTGAAATATAATAAAATCATATGTCTAGCGCCATAAGTGAGTGTCCGGACGCACCACATCATTCTTGTAGGCTAATGTAAGCCGCTATCAATTGATGTGACATGCACATCTGGCACTATTTATAGTAAAGGACATCTTATTTTATAACATTTCTTTGGTTAGCCACTTCAATAGCAAATGTTAATTCAACATATTACTTTCATAGCTTGCAAAAATTTCAGCATCATCTCATCCATCTAAATGGAAATATGTGAAACAATCAATGACAATTATATCAAAGGCACATGAACTGGTTTCAATTACTCAAGCTATGCAAATGGTCACATAAGAGCAAAACTTCATTTCGAAACGTTGTAATTTTAGTCTAGAACATAAATGAAGTTTCGTACAAAATTAACCGTCAGATGAGCGTAGAACTTCTAAAGTTCAACCAACCAGATCACTGTTGTCGAACTTCAACTTTCTTTTTTTGCCAGAGCCTGTCGAGAGCACCATCAGCATCGCCCTGCAAAATGGAATTTTCCAACCAAAGTGGGTAACTCTGCCAAAGAACGAATATTTAATTCTAAAACCTATGAACTTTCATCAATTTTCTTTTGTTAGACAATAAATAAATGCTGGTAGTCTATTGATACTAAATCAATGCATATATAAATATACCTGTATGATTTTGATTATTTGAGAATTGATTTTGTGAAAAGTGATTTTTTGGAAGAATATGCGGTTGAAAAGTAAGGAAAAATCACGAATTTAAGTGCAATATTATTTTAATAGGTGAATGTGTAGTTGTAAATGAATTTGAATGAAAATTGATTTTGGGAAAATCAAACAGTTCCGTTATTTTTTTTTTTCTTGTATAATATTCTAAAAATAAAAAATGAATCCTTTTAAAAAAAATAAAAAATGAAAAACAAAAAGGGCCAAACAGTGACTACAGTAAAGGACCACCAGGCCTGGGAAACAAGCCAATCTCTGAGAACACAAAGTGCAGATATTACTACCAAAATATCAATGACATAATCCATGGAGAGTGGATAGATAGATTATTTTTCGTTCATTAGCAAAAACATTTCCCAAAAAACCAAAGTACTGAGGTGATCTAATGTTTATTATTGCTTACTACAGTCTCCACATGTAAATGTCAAACATTTTGGATGGCGAACAAAATACAATTGAGTGCTGAAAGAAGAAAAGAGTAAAGGAAATAGCACAGGGTTACAGAATATCTGGCAATTTCACACAGAATATGATCTTTCTTTCTCTTTGCATTGGCTAAGGTAATGGCATAAAGAACAAAAAATAAACAGCAACTTCAACTTATAAACTAATCAGATTCCCAAGATATGCACACTACTATGGTTAATTAAACATTTAACAAAGGCTTCTTACTTTTGAGAAGAATAAAGAAGAGAAGATGACAGTCATCAATTTTGCAATATCAAAGCTTTCTAAACCAACTTGACATCTATAATGGTTTTGTTATCCATTGTATCGTTAACATAGCCAAATTACAGTTTGAATTCATTGTATGCACAGGTATTAGTACAATCAAGTCGCGGATTATGGAAAAACAAAAAATTTAAACAAGTCAACTCTAAGTAGAAACAATTATGCATGCAATAAGCGGAAACAATTTTTAAAAACTAGGAGAATGTAATTTCATCTGTTAAATCCCTCAAAACTAAATCCTGCCATTGGGTGACAGCAATTTGGAATTGTAAAAAAAAAAAAATAGCAATAAATTTATTTTTAAAATTTTATTATCAACAGAAAATGCATCTTCGATTAAATTTTATAACACAGAAAAATAGAAACACAATCAAAAATGCGTTAGCTTCTTTTAATAAATAAATAACACAGAAGAAATTTGACACGTTGCAATCTCAATGTAGTAAAACCTGGGCACAAACTATTACCTGAGCACGGACGAATCCACAGAGAGCAAAGGTGGAGAACTGGCCAGTGTATCTGCCAGCCTCATCCAAATGTCCAATGTTGATCTGGACAGATGCATGATCCTTAGAAGTGATCAGCCTGTTAGTGGCAGAGCTGCACCACAGAAATTGTAAATTTCAGCTCATATATCTACTTCTAGAAACCCGTATCTTGCATTTTCAAAATTTGTGGTTGAATCATAATACGAGTACAATAGTAGCTATACTAAAGATATGCCTACCATTTCCTGGGGATGTAAAGATCCATGTTTTGTCCTTCCTCGTTCTGCATCTTGGCTGATTGTCCAGGCACTCAATTAATTCACAAAGCTTAAAACACCTAAACACATAGATAACCAAATGAATCCCCAAGCTGACACAGAATAAGCTAAACTAAAAATGAAAGATAAATTATGTTCATCTGCCCACTGAAATTGCAAAAAGCTCCATATTATTTCTAACTAAAGACCTTTTGAACGATAGACCAATCTAAGATTATTTTAAACAAAGCCAAGAGGGAAGTATCAAGCTTAAAACAGAAAATTAAAATAATATTCAAACTGTTACGATTTTTTAATGTCGAATCCACAAATGCCTGAATACCGTGAGCTTTGATGCCAATAACATAGTACGAAACACTATAGTTCCCCAGAAGAAACAAACTTATATATTTTAGGTAATTAAAGAAATACACTTAAACAAAATCGTTAACCAATAATTTCAGCAGAAAAGAAATTTCAGAACAGAACCTCGTTCGATTATTGTACAGAAAAATGAAAATGATAAATGGTCGCGGGCTATACTAAAACCAAATTGATAAAGCATAGCTGCAATTACAGAAAAATATACAAGTGAAATCTTAACTGGGGATCCATAACTCAATATATATACATGTTATGCATCCAAAAGAGTTTGAGAGAATACCAGATTTTAATGCAGTTGAAGGAGAGAGCGCCGGTGAGAGGAAGTCGGGAAGACAAAATCTTTTCTCGAATATATATGTTGGATGTATGCAGAAACCCTAAGGAAACTCGCATATCAGTCCCTCAATATTTTACTCATTGCGGAATAGTACATAACCTTTTTATTTGAACTTTAAATCCCTAACATTTATTCATTGTTTTTCACATCATCGACAGCCATAACTTTTGTTGCACCACTATTCTTAAGAGAGCATCTACAATGCGGGTCGTTAAGGAAAAACCATGTGGCCCGTGTAAGGATAAATTTTCTAAGAAGATAGATCTATTCCCAGGTTCAGAGACAGATCTATCTATGCGGCCACATGGTTCTGCATGGGCCACAATGTGCGGCCATACCAGGAAGGTGCGGCCGCACTGCCTAAAACCAAGCAGTGCGGCTGCACTACCTTGGATGTGTACGGCCGCACCGTGCTGCCTGATGTGGCCGCATATTGTGGCCCATGTAGCCGCATGGTTCACATGGACAGATATATCTTCGAACTTCAGAAACAAATATCTCTTCTTAGAAGCCCCCATGTAAGGATGAGGTGTTTAAAAATATATAGATTAGTGTCTTTTTTGTCAAAATTAGTAAAATGTAATGTCATGCTATTACTAATAAGCTTATTATCTTCTACTATAGTAATTAACTAGTTTTTTTACCCGTGCGATGCATAGGAAGGAAAACTGTAAAAGTTATAACTCATGGGAAAAAAATTAACAAATAAAAATTAAAAAAAAAACGACGCACACAGTATTTGAGTTATAGAAAAAAGACGTCATCTGAAAACAACGTGACTCTCTTACAAATTTTGGAAAACCTCTTTGTATACGACATTTTTTGTTGATCTCATCGGTTTACCATCTTTGTCAGAAATTAAAATCTTTAAACCCGACCAATTGGAAACCCCTAGAGATTGCAACATACAATTGTCCATGCGTAAATATCAGTCATCTAAGAAGAAGTCCCACATGGGCAAGCGACTGTCGTTGACTCTTATTTATTGTCATGGTGAACGATACCATCAACGGGAATTATCTCCTTTGAAATCTAAAAAGAATCATGGAGTTTGATAGTGTAAGCAAGAATGTGTAAGTGACATTCTTGGAATGTGTAAGTGACATTCTTGGAATGAACACTCTATGGCCCACATTGTTTCAGAAAAAATCTGACCCTCTAGAACATGATCTCCAAGTCTCGTAATAACCAATCTTGTTCCATTGCAGAGCCCTTGGGTAGGGTCAATATTCCTCGATAGCATTACGGGGTACCTAAGCTTCAACTAATGGTTGGGAATACTAGAACACTTTACCGTATTCAAGAATTCAGTTGAGTGAATATTTTCAAACAATGATTCGCTGTCCTCAATTCTGTATAAAACATATGCACTCATGTAAATCTTCTCTACAAATTTCATCTTTGAAATCATATTCTCATTAATCGCATCAACGTCATCATTCTTGGGTGCCAAGAGAGCTCTATCCTGCAAGTAGGAGGCATCACAATTGTTGTCGGAGAACGTTGGGTAAGTACTATCAATAATAGACTATATAGGATTAGAAGTTGATGTTATCAAGGTATCCTTTGGCATTTGGATTTCAGCATGGCCGTCATTGTCTCCACCGGCTCTGCCATCTCCAACACTTATCCTCCATTTGGAAAATCCCTTCAACTCGCCGGCTTTACTATTTATTGCCATACTTTGCAATCTCAAATTTTTCGTCAAACGCAAGACTTTGCAATGCCTCTAGAGATAAGAAGAATTTATCCTTGCATGCACCACATCTTGGTGTAATCCCTTGGGAATAACTGGTAAGATCTGCCTAAAATCGCCACCAAAAACTACTGTTTTTCCGCCAAATGGTTGTTGGGAACTATTAGGGTTGTCATATCTCAATATGTCCCTCAGTGTTCGGTCCAGAGCTTCAAAGAAATATTTATTCATCATAGGCGCCTCATCCCAAATTATCAATTGTGTTTTTTATATCAATTCCACTAATGGGCTCCCCTGCTTGATATTGCAAGTTGAGTTCTCATCTGGATTTAGGGGTATTGAAAATCAAGAGTTCAATGTTCGACCACCTGGCAAAAGAAAAGATGCTATACCACTCAATGCAACATTAAGCACGATTTCACCCCTTGAACGAATAGCTACAGAAAGAGTTTTCCAGACAAAGGTTTTCCCGGTACCTCCGCAACAGTAAAGGAAAAACTCTCCTCTGTTGCCAGAATTAACAGATTCCATAATAGTATCATATACAATTTTTTGCTCATCTGTTAATGCTACCACATTCCTTTTATGTTCGTCAGCCAAAAATTCTTTATCATAGGACAACTCATCAACAATCAATTAATTTGAAAGAGACGATGCATCAACAGTAGTTGGAAACGACGTGGATGTAAACTCAGACAAACACCTTCCCCGACTACGTACTAGTTTTTCAATCTCTGTAAGAGCATAATCCTGAATCTACTCAGGTGTTAACTGTAAACCTATTTAAAAGAATATATAACACGAAAGATGTTAGATTTTGCAAGATGCACGAAGCAATATCAAATACTCTCGATTGAAGAATCAATTATTGTCAGATCGGAACTATATCATTACCTTTATTTCCTATCAACGTCTTTTGGCGATGCAATATGTCATCTGATAGGTACTCCCAACACTTAACCCATACAAACTCCGGTTGTGTTTCTTTTGCTTGGTAATTTATAAATATGTATATGTCAGGTTTTCATGAAATGTGGAGCAAATTAGTATATAATTTATTAATTTATGAAATATAGTTTTAAGGGTTGTATTTTGTTGTATTTTGTTGCTCCAAATCTCAAGTATGTAATAGAGTAGGGAACCAACGGCAAAGCATAGTAGCCCTTTTTTGCGCCACCAATCCCAAAGGCAGTAAAGTTTTCATTGATTCTATTTTTTAAATGATTGTGTAGATTTATTATACTCTATCATTGATCGTTAGTATTTACGTTTTCTGTCAGAATAAATTTGGATCGTCGACGCCAAAAGAAAGTCGGGTGCTATGGCTCAATTTCAGGTAACAATCTGCACTTAACATGAAATTTTATACTTCATACTGTGTAATGGTGTTCAAAAACAAAATATGCATTTTATCTAGGCATAGGTTTTGTAAATGGAATGGTTAGCTGATGTACTAACATTTCTGTTCCATGACATGTTTTAGATTTTCTAAGTTGTATCTGGTGCTTAAATTCCAGAGGCCAAAAAAAAAAGTATTACTTATTTACGAAAATGTCACAAAAGTTATACTATGAAAAGAAGATTACTTATACTAATATTTATGCTGCTATTTATTATACTATAAAAATGCCGCAAAAATTACATAATTTATATTCATGTATACCACTTATTTTTTCAAGTTAGGATACACTCAGTTGAGGAAAAGTTTTGAAGTTTTTATACTCAACCAATATGCTTTATATGTATTCTACAAAGTGTCCAAGTTATAAATTAATGAAATATATAACATGGAGATAATGACTACCCAGAGTCCAATAAAAGACTTTGAAGCTGTTAAATTTTTGTTTATAACTGATCACATTATGAGTAGAGCAGTATTATGTTTCAGGATAATAAACTATGATGACGTCAAAAATTACATACTTTCATTAATGTACAGAGTCTTCAAATTAGGGTAATACATACATATATATATATATCTATATATAAGGAAATTAGTCTTCGCTACCTTTGTATTACATTTTTCCCTCCAAAACTATTTAAGTAAAGGTCGTTTTAGATCTTACTTACATGTTAGGTAAATTCTGCGGTAAATTGTGTGTTGGACATATAGCTTATCTTATACTATATGTATATCTTATCTTCTTAGGTATTTTGATGGATTTATCTATATTCAAATTTTTTTGATTTTTTTAATTCAACATTTTTTAATATATATATATATATATTATCTAAAAAGTATTTCATAATTTGAATTAGACTTTTTTTTAAGTAATGTGTCAATTTTTAATATTTTTTATATGCTTTTAAATCGATTCGTAATCCGGTTATATAATATGGTTAAGCTTAAGTTTTATAATTTACAAAATTCTCATTACAGTATAGTCATAGAGAAAAATAAAATGTTTGATTTCTTTAGATCTATGAATGATAATGGGTCAGGTCGAGATCGGGTATGCTATACCCCTTACTCTATCCATCAAAAAAATTGTGACATTTCCCCATACCCATCCCTACTTAAATCGGGCACGGGTCGGGACAGAGTGGGGCGGGTAATAACTAATTTATTGGCCCATTTATATATTTATATTTTATATTTTCATTTTTTATTTAATAAATAATATTATAAACAGGAACGGTATCCTCAAGATGTAATTATGAGTGCGATTGGAATTAATAAACTTTCTTGATAAGTTTTATTATCTTTTACTCTTCAAATCATTAAGATTTTATTGTAAAGATTTTTATTTTTGACAAGAAATGATTAAACGGGCCAGATACGGGTAAAAAGTGTGATAAGCTTCCCCGACTCATTCTCAAGTGTAGCCGATTTTTTTTATTCTATTCTCAACCTAATTACCCGTTTAGTCGAGTATTCTCGATCTTATTAGGTTCCAGTATCCCGCAGGTATCAGGTTTGATAACTATCCTAAGAATTGCAAAAGTGTGGAAATTATACAATAATATATTGTATTTAGAATTCATAGAGCCCAATAAAAGTGTTAAGAGCCTGAACTAATTGCCTATAACAGAAACAAATTTATTAGAGCAGTATTACATAAAAATATATTTGTTGAATAGATAATACCTAGAGTTGAAAAAGCCAATGCATTCTGTCTACTACGTTTGCTTGCATTAATAGTGTGGTATATTTAGTGTCCCAACTTCATAAATGGAAATTTAAATTGTAAACTTAAAATATTAGAGCATAGGATAACACATTATACGATTAAATTGTTACATGATATGCTTGCCCTCACACTTGACAGAAACAGAGTAGAACTTGAAAGTGAAGAAATAGATACGTGC
>CAVNYN010271810.1:16835-44016 GCA_963692815.1 Nyctanthes arbor-tristis | reverse complement strand
TCTGTCTACTACGTTTGCTTGCATTAATAGTGTGGTATATTTAGTGTCCCAACTTCATAAATGGAAATTTAAATTGTAAACTTAAAATATTAGAGCATAGGATAACACATTATACGATTAAATTGTTACATGATATGCTTGCCCTCACACTTGACAGAAACAGAGTAGAACTTGAAAGTGAAGAAATAGATACGTGCTGCCTACTAAGATGCCGTACAATAATAGTACTGCATAGTTGACTGTACTTACCTTATAAAGAGAAATTAAAATCAGATCTTCAAATGTAGGAAACACATTTAGAGGTTAATTTGATACTTGGAATGTCCTTCTCTGAATTTGTAAGAAATGAAACAGAGGCTGTTGACTCTATATTTGAACCAAAGGCTAAGGAAATGATTCTAGTATTGTCTAGAACATAGGTCACGGAATTCAGCCTTTGGAGATTAACCATACCTCTTTTTCCCATTTCTCTATTTCCATTGTCATTGCAAACTTAGGGAAGAAATCACAAACCAACCAAAAATTCAATAGAGTATTTAAGTCAAAATTATGAAAAAGGAATAATTAGAACTTGCAGCCATCATTTTTTCATGTAAGATCGGAAGAGCGTTTGTGATACTACTGAGTGGAATAGCTGTATATCTGTTTGTCATTGCTGTAAGCTGTGTTGCAAACTGTAAGTTTACACCATGTCCATTTTGCAGGTTTTCTGCAAAAGAAAATTGAAAATGGTCAATCAAACATAGATGTACTTCAATGGAACTCAGGTAAATATCCAAACTTATCCAGCAGAATGGAATATATAGTTTTCCAGTTTTGTGCTGTGTTTTTACATCTGACTGTTCAGATGAAAAACAATATGCATTAATTTTGCTGAATCTTGCAAAGAATTGCTACGTTGCTGCCAAAAAAAACAAGGCCAAAAATAGAGAGAAGAGTTTGAAATACGGGTTGCTATAGTTTGCTGAATCATTAGCCTCTTTGCAGCACTGGCGTTCTCATCAGACTGTCCTCTTTTGGACGGCCCGATGGTGACTTTCTTCATATTTCCATTGTTAACTGCTGCCTTTTTTCTGTAAGAATATATATGGGCAATCTGCTGAGTTATGTGTTGTAGTGTGGTAAATTTTTGCCAAAGTGTTTTGGGGCTGCTTTAACTGTGTGGTGAGAATTTTTTGTTTTGTAATTTTGTGTGTTAGTAGAGAAATTATGTTGTTTTCAGTCTGTTGTACATTGGAAATAGGAAAACATGAGGGGGAAATATCATAATATATTTAAGAATTTTCTACGGTCCAATTGTGTGTATAAGTAGAGAAAATATGCTGAGTGTATTTTCTTTTTCAGTCTATTGTACAATGAAAATAAGAAAACATGAGGGGGAGAATACTAGAATATATTTAAGAATTTTCTAGATCGGAAGAGCGTCGTGTAGGTAGAGAAAATATGCTGAGTGTATTTTTTTTCCAGTCTGTTGTACATTGAAAATAGGAAAACAAGATGGAGAAATATCAGAATATATTTAAGAATTTTCTGTTGTTCAATTGTGTGTGTAAGTAGAGAAAATATACTGAGCATATTTTTCTTTTCAGTCTGTTGTCATTGAAAATAGGAAAACATGAGGGGAGAAATATCATATTTGGCTGCTCTAAATTGTCACAGACAACGAAGAAACACTATGCAATTATTATTCCCCCTCCAAAAAATCAGAAAAAGCTTACATGACTGAGTTAAGTAATGCTTCTGTGTTTTATTTTTGAAGTAAATATATGTGGCTGGAGGTTTATGAAACAAAACAAAATAATAAGTTTTAATGTTGATAGTTGTGAGTTATGACTGATGGAGTTATGAACTGAAATTGTGAACTTTGAGTATCAGAAGTTATAAGTTTTAGTGGGCTTATATATATATAACTTTGAGTTATGACCGATGACCCAAACCAATTGCTGTTGACCAAGTCATAGATGAACATGTTAAATTTGTCTTTGAACTATTTGTTTAGAATTAGAATAATTTACTGTGCATGTAGTTTAACTACCATAGTTATCAAGGATACATCTGCAAATCTTGGCACGTCATCTATAATGCTTTCTATTTCCTCCCTTGATGTTTTATGTGATATGGTTGTTGATTGGCTGATTTGGTATGACATATCTTGCTTTCCTTCTGGCAGGCTGCTCAAAAAATTAAATTTATTAAACTATATTCAAAATTTAAATTAATAAGATTAAAAAATGAAAAGATTTAGGACAAACTTAGCGAGAAACTCCTCTATTATTTCTGTGTTCACAAGTATCTTTGTAGCGAAGAATGTATTTGACACCGCGACCCCTTCAAAATTAAGTAAATACAATTAAGAAAATTATAGCAGTCTTATAACGGAGATGTAGCATGCAGACCTTTATATTCGTTGCTCCTGTACAATTGTAGCAGTATGACTAGTGGTCTGTTCCCATCAGTTTCTATGTGGTTATACATTTCCAGTGCATAATTTTCCCATATTGTGCAGGGGATTTGGACGCCTCTATGAGTCAAATTTCAGAGTTGTAAATGCTGGCAAATATTTAGAAAAATAAGCAGCTGTTTGGTTTCCCTTTATCGTAGGTCTTAGCGTCTTGTGCCACTTTTTATGGTGTACATTCGAGGTCTTTCATTAGTGTCCCCTGCAACCCGTCCAACAACGTCTGCATATATTTATTGATTCTTGAGTGACAAATTCATGTAGATTAGTTTTCTAAATAAGAATATAAGCAAATAATTAGTCTTAACCAAACAAAGGGGTCTTGTCCGAGTGTTTTGAGTCTTGAATTTCACTGAACGATTTCAGCCGGTAGACTGTCGTTGGAAACCTTGAGTCTAAGGTTCTCCTGATATAAGTTCTGTCTGAAAAGTAAAGCCTAAAGGCATGGCCTGTGTTTGGGTATAGTCCGCTGTTATCCTAGACAGACATTTTTTATCACGTACAGCTCATTCTCTTTGATTACATTGTCAAATTTGTCCATGCTCTTTCCTTTTCACAGAGGCTTGGATTCGGATGCCCTGCCAAGGAAGAAATAAAAAAATAAGGAAAAAAAATTTAAACACTGTAAATTCTACACTTGGGCCCATTCTATCACCATCTGGAACTTTCCATTTTCTGCCACAACGTAGCTTTAGGTGCCAGTTGAACCGATTACAATTGATCATGTCCTTTAAAAGTGTGATTGTCATGGGCATTTTCAGAATGGATTGAAACTCAATATGACTCCTTAAGAAAATGAACTTAAGCTTGGGACGAAATAGATGTAAGAAGCTGCTAACTCAGTTGGGTATAAATAGAGTAAACAGAGTTAGTAGATAACATGCACTGTTCGTTCCTCAATGAAGCATCAGCGAAACCCAAAAAATATTTAATGTTTGTTAGCTGTACGGTGGTCTTTTCTTTTGCTGGCCAGTCTCTGTTATTGTGTACAGTTCCTTTTTTGGGCTGCTGATTGACAATTGCATGTTTAAAATAGAATAATACTTAATATTTATAGGCTACATGGAAGGACTCTGCTGTATGTTTAGAAAACCGGAAAAAAGCTCCACAGCATGCAAGAACTCTGCTATACACCTTCTTATCTCCTGCACAGTTACCAGTGCCAGATTCAAATGGTATTAATCTAAATATCAGTTAATCATTTAAGATAATCAAGGGGGTAAAAAAAAAAAAATTGTGTTTTGGCTGGAAAGCAGTGGTGAGACCTCGTACATCTCACCTGCTTTAGTATACATAATAGATAATAGATTTGAGAAATCTAACTTGTTTTTTTATTGAGTGATTCACTTATATTCTTTAAATTAAGGAGTATTAAGATATGTGTGTAGCCCAAAATATCCAATTGTACACGGTCTAATTTTTAGAATAATGCTATGTAGCACCAGTAGTGCTTGACACCAGTCTACATCGCAACTAATGTGGCATTAAATGATAAGTGAAATTAAATAAATGAATAAAGAAACAACTTGATTTAACTTATCATTCAATGTCACCTTGATATGGTGTCAAGCACTAGTAGTATTAAATAGCATTGCTCAATTTTTAAGATTTCCATAATACAGTTGAACACCTTAAGTTGCATCTATCTATTTAATAATAATTGAATTATTATTAATAATAATAATTATTATTATTGTCTATATTTGTTATGTTTTACCACTTTATGGAATCTTTCTTTAGTTTAGAATTTTTATATTTATTAATGATATATTGGATTAATTTATTTACTATATATAAATAACTTCTGACTATGATTTTTCCTTAATTTATGCAAATTCTACTTCTATATATAAGTAATAAGATCTTATTTCCATCAAATCTCTTAAATATCTAATTTTCAATTCTATTCCTGCTGTCATTATTTAAAAAAAAAAATTATATAACTTTCTCTATCAATGTTATTACTTCCTTACTCTTATTTTTATAATATAATGCTTCCATCTATTTAATTTCTACGATGATTGTATTTTTTTTGTTAAATTCTATGTGAATATTGAAAGTGTAGATGCTCCATCTCCATATTGCTACCTCCATCCCAAAAAGATAATCCAGTTTTTTTTCTTCCATACTAAAATATGGTCCAATTTCATTTTTTAAAAAATAGTTGAAATATTAGTTCTCGTATGGACAATTATATTACCACCACGAATTTTTATTTCCACACCACATTATAAATGCATCATGGTTAATAGACATTTTTAATTAGCACACTACTATCATTTTACACATATACCCATGAAATTAATTATCTATAATCAATGTATAAAATTACATCAAAGATTTATATTTCTGAATATTACATCTAAAACAAAATAATTATTTTCTTTTACATTGTTCTTAAGTAAAAATATATACAAATTAGATCTTAAATCGAAATTCTCAACATGAACATTAATTTGAGCTAATTTTCAAGTGCAAACTACTAATACAAGTTTATATGTAGAGTTAAAAAAATAATCTCTCAAACTTAATTTAATAGAATTCTAAATCATCTATAACTTTATAAATTAGATTTAATTAATTTATTTTATTTAATTAATTTTTTTTAAAAATGAAATTGAATAACAAAATATTCAAACTTTTTTTTTTCATTATATATTCTAACTTTTCAAATAACTTAAATATAAATATATAGATTTTTCAAAACTTCTAATTTAGAACAATTCGCTCATACAAAATTGAAATTAGATTTTAAGTTAACACTATTTGTTTATTATTATATTTTTTATTTCAATTCAATCACATGTTTTTAAGTAATATTATAAATCTATTCATACTTTATTAGAAAGAAATATATATTAAAATAAAAAGAAAAAAGTTAAAATTATTCTTCATGAAACAACGTCTAAAAGTTAGGCATTAAAATAAAACTTTAAAGAAAATAAATGTTTAAAATTTAAAGTTGTTCAGTCGTATTATAAATCAAAATTGTGGCAAGTGATTACTGAAAAAAGGAAATTGAAAAGAATAATAATTATTAAAAAGAATTTAAATTAAGATAATTATGATTATGGTGGAAGGAAAAAAAATTAAATTTAACAATAATTATTAATGTAATTTTAGCTATGAATATTTAAGTAAATAAAGAAAATAGTTTAAAATGTGGTGTTAAAATAAATTGATGTGGTGAGAATATAATTCTCCTTCTCTTATATGTTCATATTCTCCTATTTAATATACATAATTGTAAAAAAATAGAATTATTAAAGTGAAATAATTAATAATTAAAAGAATATAAAAGGGAAATAATATTAAAATTTAGTTTTTCAATACTATTAAATGCACTTTCCATTATAAGTAACACCAAATCACCAATATGTATAAACTCAAAACAATATTTCCCCTAATTTAATAACAAAACCAATATGTATAAACTTAAAACACCAACAAATTAACATCTTACAATCTAATAATTTTTCATTATAAGTAACATCACCTCATAAATGAAGAAATATACTAAACCAATTATAATTCGTAGGAGAACACTCAGTACATACTAGTAAATTACCCGTTTCAAAGCCTATAATTCATAATGACAACAAACTCATAACAATCTTTATGTGGTGACTCAAATTCTTGAAATAGCATGCTCAACTATAATGCATTACCCAAACTCTAATTGTTACTTGGAAGGAAATCATTTAGAAAAACATATGAGCTAATTAGCCCAGTAAGTGGAGTTTTTAAATAAACATTCCTTGGGAAGTCAAAATATATCTTTTGAAAAAGTCTCGAATAAAATGTAAAAGTCAATTATGGACTTTCATAATTTGAACTATAATTCCAGTATAACATCAACATTGATAAAATTATTGTGTGTTGGAAAACATCATGAAAGTCATTTCATTTAATAATCATTATAAAATTCACCCCAAACAGTATCCATAATACCATGTCATCATATAACCATATTCATTTTACGTCATACGTGCGTAGGCACCAGCTTGAGTTATATGTACCATATAACTCCTTCGCCCTAGGAGGCACAACAACTAGCTTGAGCCATAGTTAGCACAATAGACCCCTTCGCATGAGCGGCATTTCGTATTAATAACTTGAGCCACAGGTCTCTTCACCCGTGGGTGGCATATTCATAACATTAGATACAAATTTGGGGGTTTTTTTACATCATAATTCATATTTCAACCCAAACGTTTCTCTAAAAATCGTGAACCATCATTTCATATTAACATTCATATAAACTTTTCTAAAGAAAATATCAACTTTTTGAAATTTTATAGAAATACATAATCATCATGACACATTGCAAACTTGTATCAAATCAAGCACGATATATTTTCATTTAAAAAGAAAAGAAGAGAAAAAGCTCCACTCACCGGCTAAGCAGCAATGCAGATCCTCTCATGTTTTATTTCTTTTTAATCTTTATCATTTCCTGTAACATTATAAAAAAATTCTACTTAACATCTAATTCCTACTAGTTTTAAGTAATCATTTTATCACTATATACCAAATTAGAAAGCTCAATAATTGCTAAAGCTTATATTGTCATAATAACCCACTAATTCCTCATTTCCACTCTTAACTAAACTCTTCCGTCAAATATGTGCACCACTTATTAAATCAAGACTTAGTTCAACTCTTCAAACAACGATCGTTAAGTTTTCTGTTTGGGCAATGCACATTTCAAACCATTTTAGAATTAGGGACGGTGTCGTATGTTTATGAAATTCTCCTCGAAGGTAGAAAAATCATATAAGTTCATCATATATGAAATTGAGCTCAAGAAAACTACGTTGGCAATACCAAAATATTTCTTCACCTCCCGAAAATCTATTTTCGGTTGTACACTGACCCTTCTCACAAAACATGTCATAAATACTCTTACCGATCTCTAAACGACATTCGAATTCTGGATGATAGATAACTCATAGAAGATTATTTTTCAACTTGTATTTTGCTAAAATTCAACATATACCATCATTTATGACTTCCTAAAGTTGATGGGCAGAACTACATTTATAATAATTTCATGTTTAAAGGCTTTTTATTAAATTCATACATACATGCTTGACTTCCTAGAATTCAATATTAGCCTCTTGTACTTTCCTTTTCATTAAAGAAGACATGTCTTTCCTTCTTCCAATTAACTCAAAACTTCATTTAATTTAACAAAATATTATAGAATTTACTTTAAAGTCTCAAAGAATACTTCATTCAAATTTTCAACTTCATTTTTCCCTTCTTAACTATAATTTCATATACTAACTTTATATAATTCCCTTCTAGTCTTCGTTCAATTCCAATTTCATGCCTAAGAATAATTTCACACCATTTAAACCAATAGAAAACTAAATCAAAATCAACTACTCATATCTCAAAAAATTTCTTAAGTCAACCTCTATAACTTTAAATCCAAAAATCTCATACCATGCATATGTTTCAAGAATTTTTAAATGCATTTAACCTATATCAACAAAGTTAACATTTTCCCCTTTTAGGATTCATTATATCAAGTCATATATCAAAAACCCCAATTTAAACATAATATAGAATTAAAACACCACTTACCTCTTGAAGCCAAGCGAGAACCATAAACCCAAATTGATCAAGAATCCACTTCAAAAATTTTCATAGATAACTTAAATTTTCGTTTCTCTTTTTTCCCCCTTGATCGAGCTCCCGTCCCCGACTTCCCCCCATCTCTCTCTCTCTCTCCCCCTCCCCCTGAGTGTTGGAATGAAATGGCCCATTGAGGAAAATTGCACCCAAAGTCCCTCAACTCTTGATTTGCTTCATTTAGGTCCTTAAATTCATGTATCACTTCATTTAAACCACTAACTTATAATATGATTCCATATAACTCTCAAACTTATTTCATTGCTTAAATGATAAACTAAAAAATTAAATTAATGCATCTTCGTTCAAATTTGATTTTGATTTAACTATTAAATCTTTGACATTGACGGGTAAAGATTAAACTTTGAAAATAGCAAAGCGCATCGTCACACAACCAACATTGTATACTAATTAACCTAATACTCACAGGGTAATAAAATTCAAGCAATTGCAAAGGATCAGCATATTAGAAGGTTCCGTCAATTAATGACCTAAGGAAACATTTATATGATCACATTTATATGATCAATTATGTTTTCTATTAAAGATAATAATGAAAATTATCCAACTACAGGGAATCCTTTCAACTTCTCATAAAAGAATAGTGATATGATCATGTATTGTTCACATAATGAATATATTATGCTCTTATTAATAACTGCTATAATGATGATGCGATTGTTTTAATTTTTCAACTTTGGTGTTTTTAAATTTTTAACGGAGATTTAATTATTTTGTATTTAATCAAAGTACTTTTGAATAATTAAGTTTGAATTGTTTGTTCTACTTGTGATACTAGTTTAGTGGTTAATACGAATGTTTAATGTACAAAATATCTACTTTCAAAATAATGAAAGAATTAAATCAGAATGAGGCGATGTACATAAATGAAGTGGGCAAATGAAACATATGAAAGATGAAGAGTCATAAGTGGGAACTGAAACCAACCCCCCCCCCTCCGGATCCGGGTAATCCAGACCCAAGAGGGTACCCGGCCCAACAGACCACTTCCCGCCATAGGTCCCTTCCAGCTCAGGATGGGAACGAGAATCCAGAGTACAGTTGCAGTGAGAAAATATGGACTTCAGTCTGAGCGGGAACGCGCTGAAAACCTTTGCTCGCTCCATCACGTGCCTCGCACGCATCGGAAACGAGCTCGTGCTTCAGGCTTCTCCGTCGCAGGTTCCATTTTTGCCTTTTTACTTAAAATTTACACTGATTTTCTCTTGAAATTTTTAACATTATTGAGAGTTAACCATCTATGAATCAGAACAAAGCAGTATGCAGTCATTTAGTGCATTAACTTTTATATATGAAAAATGGATAATTTGTTAATTGACTAGAATTTGATTATAGGGCAGCGCGGCCAATAGTACAATTAGGGTTCAAAAAGTTTGGTAATCATCATTTACCTCGCGTAAGTATAAGGAGAAAATAACAGTTAATTACTAAAATCTGAATTCCGCGAATATTTGGGTACTTATATGTTGCCTGAAAATGTTGACAAGTATCATAAAGTTGTTCAGATTTTTTTTTTAAGTGAAAGAACCCCCTGCCTTATTCTAAAATGTAAGCCATTTCAATTGAGGATCATGCTTTTTAAAATTTTTAATCTGTATTCTGGAAGAATACTCGTCCACATACTTTTGACATCATCCCGGGGTAGTGGATTTAGGAGAAACACTATCAGAAAATGACTAACGAGCAGATGTATTAAACATATAGTACCATGATATTACTAGCACTGCTATTTATGTAGTTTGATCCCTTTTTCACATTTTATGTCTGGATGACAGCTCACTCTTCATACTCTTAATTCGTCAAGGTCAGCATATCAGTATATAACATTAAGGCCTAATTTCTTTGATTTATACAATATAACGGGTGCCCAGGTGCAATGCAGCGTGCTTCTGAAGGTACTAATTTGCGTTGTGATGGCTGAACCTTTTGTCGGAATTTTTTTAATTGTGTGATTGGACGATTGAAGCTGATGTTGGTTCATGCAGGCCATCTGTGCTGTTCTAAGAACACCATTTACAAATATTGATCACTTGAGCATGCTCTTGCCTAACTCTGATGCATGCAAGGTGCAGTGGACTTTGGATTGTATTAATGGTAAAATGCCTTTTATTTCAATTTATGTTCCCGTCTCTGATTGGTACTACTGTTACTACAAGCTAAGAGACTTCACTCTTCCACTAGCAAGTTATAGGTTATAGAATAAGTCAGTTTGAATTATCTAAAATTTCATGCAAGTTCTTGTTCAAATAGGTTGTCAGTTCTTACAGTAAGATTTAACCATTCATTTCATACAAGAACCCTAGTGGAATTTGATTTTGCGCTGCCCGCTCCACCTTAAATGTTACGAAAAAGCTGGTCAACTTCATTTTGAACCAACTATTTTCTATGAAAATTTTTCACATTTTCCTATGTTCAAGCTCCCTTCTTCTCCACCGCACATTCTCTAAAAAACTCCCTTTTTTAAGAATCACTTCTAAAAGAAGCTTCACTGAACTAGCCTATAATTGAGTTAATGAAAAGTGAAGCCTACCATGAATAGTTGTTTTTGTAACTTTCCCCAATTGTGATTTTAATTTCAGATTAGCTTTCTACTTTCTGAAAAAGAGAACGCCCTTTAGCTATGTACTTTAAACTATCAAGTACGATTAAACACAACATTTGTAGATAGCAGATATGCAGTTGATTATCATGCATACTTTGTATGCTGGAAGTTGGGGTGATCTTGTAGTTACTGTGATGTCACCACACATTCTTTGACATTAACCTGAACTGAGTAAAGTTTATAAATATCTTTCTATTTTCAGCAAGTATTAAAAAATCCTACTGGATTTCATGCAATGTTGAGCCTGACATACAACAACTATCACTCGATCGGAGAAAGCTTCCCAGCAATTTTATAGTAAGGCCTCGTGATCTTAACAGATTATTAGCTAATTTTCAACCGACCCTTCAGGAGATCACAATCATTGCAACCCAACAGTCTTCCTTACCTCCTGATGCTGCTAATGAAATTGGGGGCAAAGCTGTTGAACTTAGAAGTTACATAGACCCAACCAAAGGTAGAGTAGGTTATTGTCTACTCTTCCATTCAATGACCTCAGTTTACTGTCAGATATCAAATTTTAGATTCTAATTGCAGACAATGATTCAACACTATACACTCAGCTGTGGATTGATCCTACTGAAGAGTTTGTGCAATATACACACTCTAGGGATTCTGTAGATGTAACATTTGGGGTCAAAGAATTGAAGGTACTCATCAAAATCTAATATTACATAAATCTAAATACTCTTCTTTACTGCAATTTCTGCAGACGAGTGATATTACATAAATCTAATGACTCAATAACTTAAGAGCCTTTTCATGTGCACTCTTGTGTTCCACTTCTTGATTCCTATATATTGTTAGTTGTTAAATGGGAATTTTTTAAAATTTCTCTTTAGTTTTGTATTTTGTTCAAAACTGCATTATTTATCATGTTTGTTTTAGTTGTCAAAAGCTCTTACAGTTTTTCTTGTCTTAAAATGTCAGGCGTTTCTTGCATTCTGTGAAGGATGTGAAGTTGACATACACTTGTATTTTGATAAAGCTGGCGAGTAAGATTTATTTGCTTCCAGTGCTTTAGTCTTTCTATGATGCCTCTTTTCCATGCTATCTGTTACCAATATCTTCCTTTCTATCCAATGTGGAGCATTCTCTCGCGTGCATGCGTCAAGTTTACTTAGGATTAAGATAAATGGCTGGTGGCATTCTTGTCATTGATGTGCATAGATTCTAAAAGATGTAGAAAAATTAAATTTAATCCGAACTACTTTTAGTGTAGTTATTGTTTTCTTTGCCTGGCCTTTCGGGTTGGGGTGGGGTGGGGTGGGGTGCGGTGGGGGCAGGGAGGAGAGGAATTTTAACATAACTACTTATATGAAGTTACTGCAGCCTACTTCAACTTGAAGCATAACACGAGTCCAATGCCGATTGTACTGCTTTTTTGGTCAATAAAACCTTGTGAACTATTAGATCAGTAGATCAGTTCTGTGATTCCTTCTACACAATCTGAGACATTTTTCCTTGTCTGTTGCGACTGACAATCATAAGTTAGTCTTTCCGCTATTGATTTTAACTATCAGAACCTGTTGAACACTTGTGCATTCACGCATCAGATTCTGCAAAAAAATTTCTGTACTTTCACTTCTGTGGATTATGATCTGTTTTTATCATGCATATGCTATCTTTTTATAGAAACTCGAGCTATTTTCCTTTACTCATACTTCTATTCATGTTGTTTTTGTTGTTTGATCAAGACGAAATGCTTTTTGGAGCTCTGAGATGTTAATTTTAACCTTACTAACTATGATGTGAAAAATTGGAGAAACAGGCCAATCCTTATGGCACCAAAATTTGGTTTTGATGATGGTTCTAGTTCAAACTTTGATGCTTCCCTCGTGCTTGCAACTATGCTGGCATCACAGCTCAGTGGTATGAATCCTACCAGCCAAGCAGCAGCAGCTACTGCCTCTCATGGAACAGAGGCTGCAGCACAGGATAGGGCTAGAGGAAATGCATCTGAGCATCCATCTGATCACACCAGAATATGGTCTGAACTATCAGGTAACAGAGCTTAACTTTTAAATTCTAAGAGACTAAGACTATGAAGCTCATGTGGTTTCATAAACTCCAACTGCCTACAGGAAGTGCTGCAAAAAGTGGTAATGGTGCTGAAGATAGGCAAGTTCCAGGGGAGAGAAATCAAAGTTCCAATGAGCAGAGGACAATTCAGGGGATTGGGGCAATGCACATTTCGAAAGATGGACATGCTGCTGGAGTGCCTGGGGGTCATGATGAGTATCCTGATAAATTTTATCTTTTTGGTGTTGCTGTGCTTTTAAAATAGGTTTTAGATTTTTTATGATGTTATAATACTTTACCAGAGGCAAGCAAATATATGAAGAGTCTTATACAGAGAGCTAATACCCGCATGGTTTAACTGTCCTTAATGGTGGGAAAGGCTTGATTAGCTCCAAACTCTAGTATCGACATTCGTAGTGTTGCAGTCTTGACCTTCTCATTTAGACTTTTTAGGTGCACATATCTTTGTACCGCTCAAAGAAATGGAAAAGAAAGGTTTCATAGACTCAGGCTTAAGCTTTTAGCCATAAGAAACTATACATGGATAGATGCTTATCTCAATTCCATGCTGCCAGTTGTTATATAAGACACATCTGCACAATGAGATAGATCATTACCAGTTTGAGGTCTCTTGAAAGTGATGTGGTTTTAGGGCCAGGGAACGAAACTGGCAGACTGCATAGCCTGTCTAGAAACTGTGCCATAATCATATATAATTGTTTGATTTGCATATGATGACAAAGAAAAATGACACTTTTCTCTAATTTATGTAGCATCGTCAAGCAATTTGAGATGTTCTATGAACATGAAGAAGCTAGGAAATATGGCTCTTTAGCATTTCTAGTAGTGAGGGGAAAAAGAGGAAAAGGAGGGGGTAAAGGGGAAAAGGAGGGTGGAAAAGCTAAAAGTGGGGCCAAATTTGGCCCCTCTTTTAGGACCCCCTCCCACCCACCATGCAAAAATTTGGGATTTTTCCCCTTCTTATTATTTAGCATGGTTGGGGAAAACCCAAATTTGGGTTTCTTCCCGACTGGAAATGCTCTCTCTTTAGGTGTTCTCTCTGCCATAAGAATGTGGATGCTCTGATAGTGATTCTGACTTTCAGAAATGCAGTCAAAATAAGTCATAAGTACATGATGATACACTTTAAACTGCTTAGTTTCCTCAACTGAATGCATTAGCTATCATTCCAAGCAAATGGATAACGCTGGAGAGCCTCGAGGTTAGTTGCAACGTTCATGCCTTGCCTTGCTCACTATTTTTTCTTTAATTATTTTTTGTCTATTTTAAATCAACCATGATTTCTTTTGATATTTTAGACGGGATGGAAATGAATGGCCGTGCTTTCTCACAACATCATCCGAGTAACTGGGTAGACGCCGATGACGAAGATGATGAAGGGGATGAGACAGACTTATGTGTGAACTCAACGCCTCCGTACCATGAAGAATGATGGCTTTTTTTGCATGCAAGCTTTATCTTGTCCAGAGTGAAGATGGGTACTGGTCTTTATTATTTTTTTAGACTCATCAAGACAGTTTAATACCTACACTTCCAGTAGCTCAAGCTTGCGCTTTAAAATATAATGCTCGTCTAAGATTAGAACAAAAAAATACTGGAGGAGTGGGTGTCATTAGGTGATTTGTTTGTGATTTTTCATTTATAAGTTCCATACCCCCGCCCCCCGGGGGGGGGGGGGGGCAGATCCTCAGTGGAAATATTCACCCCCTTTTTGTGGATTAATATCCAAACAGATCTGTTCTCTTTCTTTAGCAATTAAATTTCGAACTTGTATCTCTCTGTGCAGTCTAAACCAAGAGTTCGGTGAATTATGGAGACTCAATGAACTTGCATGAGTTGGTTATGAGTTAAGACATGAAAAAGAAAACGAAGAGGTACGTTTTGCTTGCTTGTGGCTTTGGTATTAGCTATTCTTCCTATTGCTATTATGATTGCTACTAGTAAATTTGAAAGAACATTTATTGCAATGTAACCATTTGAAGGGTCGTGCAGTTGAGCTGGATGAACAATAACTTGATTTCTATTAGCAGGCTCATTCAAAATAGAGACTGTTCAAATTAATTACATTTACATCGAAACCAATTACATTTACATATAAATATAAACATAATAGATAAATCTTAAAGAAGGGTGTGGTAGGTAATTTGTCAGAGGACACTGATTGGGTGGGTTAACAACGGTAATTGGTGAGGTGAACTTTTGAGGTCCACTTTTAAAAATGTTGTAATTCTCTGAATCGTTCTAAGAAAGGATGCGGGCCCGCATTAGAGGAAATCACAAGTGGTTTTTAGAAATTTACTCTAAGCTCTTTAACAAGGAGCTCGTGTCGGTTTCTTGGAAAAATTCATAATTCTTCCCTCCCAATTTTTTATACTATGGATGCGAGTTACCCATTAGATCTTAGCAAAAAGATCTGGGCAAGGATTTTATGATTTTAATGAATTTTGAATGGCACAGCAAATTAATAACTAAAATCTTGAAATAATTAATGATGAGAAAGGTCAAAATGTGACTTATATCACATTGCGTGAGCAAAATGTGAGCTCTCAAAAACTTATCATATTCAACGGTTAATACATAGTGATGTTCATGACATTCCAGTTGAAGTTCTTTCATGTAAGGATATCATGAGCCAAAAGTTTCTGTACATAAATAATTTTAGGATTATTTTTCACTTTTGGTCTCCAAAATTTCAATTTTGACACAATTTTGTTCTTGTTTGTTTTTCCTTCGTTTTGTCTCCAATCTTTTAACTTTGATACAATTGTCCCCAATCTTTTATAAACTCAAGCGTGGTCCCTTCCATCAAATTTTTCATTAAAACATGTTAGTAAGGGGGTAAAATGAGTATAAAATTTGAGTAATTTCATTTTGTCACCAACCTTTCATTCAACATAATTTTGTCCCAATTTTCTTTGTTTTATTCTCAACTTTTATATATTTATGCATTATGTTCCCAATATCAAATTCTGTCAACAATGCTTGATTAGTTAGATATTAATTGGTTGGTTTTATTTTGGTTAAATGTCTAATTGTGTTTCCTCTCTCAAAAAAAAAAAAAATCCAATTGTGTTGTTGTGATTAACATATTTAGTCAAAATAATACTAATTAAACACAACTGAAAAATCTTGATATTAAGAATGTAATACGATAATATATGAGAGTTGATAATAAAGCAATGCAAAAGGAAAATAAGGATAAAATTGTGTCAAATTTGAAAGGTTGGGGATGTAGAGTGAAATCACTTAAAATTTATTCTTATGTTGCCTTTTATTAACATGTCGTTTTAACGGGAAATTTTATGGAAGGGACAAAATGTGTGGATTTATGAAAGATTGCAGACAAAATTGTGTCGAAATTGAAAGATTGGGGACAAAAAGGAGAAAAACAAAAGAATATAGAAAAAATTGTATCAAAATTGAAAATTTAGGGATGAAAAGTGAAAATTACCCATAATTTTTTCAAGCATTTTCTCTTAAGAAAATACCTAGGGTTGATTCCTTTAACTTCCATAAGTGTAATTATGATTTTTCGACCTTCAAAAGCAATGATTTAAATATGTAACCTACATATTGTTATAGGAAAGAGTATATGGATGTTGACATTACACATAACTTTTAGTAGTTGAACTGATTTGGCGATTCTGATGTATATGAAAGTTGTGTATAATAATTTGCAGTATACAAAAAAATCTCTTACCAATCAGCTTGTTGCATAAACTAATTAAAAATAAGCACTTGTGCACTTTATTTGCCACATGTGACAATTCCCACCCAATTTGTCCATGCCAATTAATTGGTAGAATAAGTTTACCAACGTATTTGTAAGACATCGTAGTTGTTACCATCTATATATTGACATTTACGTACCACTAGTAGAGAGCACATTTATGTACCACTAGTAGAGAGCACGTGCTTTGCACATCTAATGTAATTGATGAATAACAATTGTAACATAATCGAAGCAGTAAATCATTAAAAGACAATTTTCTTTTTTTAAAGTCAAAGACAAAAAATTTGTATCCCATATTACAAAATTTTAATTAAAAATAAAAGAACTAAACGTTATAAATCTGGATGATTAAAGAATGTTTTTAATTATGCACATCGCAATAAAGAAGTAAAAATGCATGAAATGTAATTGAAAATGTTCTAATAATTTTAATAAAAGATTGATGTTAGTTTTAAAAGAAAGGTTAAGATTAATTACATTTTTTCTAAATAACTAAATGATTGATTCAGTTTAAATTGTGCTTTCTCCATTTTTATTCTTTTTATTAATTATTATTAATATTATGTAATAATCACTAAAAATATGTAATAATTGTATATTTTTATATAGCTATTATTTATAAGTCTATATTAGAATTTTAACTGAATACCCCTCCCCCCATCTCCCCTTGTATCAAGCAAAGAATTTTTTAAGGTTTAAAAAATGAAAAGCCAAACAATAAGTATTGTAAATGATCTAATTAATGAGGTTTTTTTCCCTAAAATATTCATTAATGGATGAATTAATATGGAATGAAATTATGAGAAAATAAAAAGGCACAACAAAATTTTGATACACGCAAAACCATGGGGCCCAATCGTTTCGTTTTATTGTGTAGCAACATACTCCATGTAGGATTCGACTCATATTATCAACATGTTGCTACTTTGGGTTGTTTAATTAATTTAATTTGTATCGAAATTCAATATAATTTTGTCATAAAGAAAGTGTCAAGAATTCAAAACATATAGAATGGTGATATAAAACATTGCTAGCACAGCCTTCAAAGGACAATTCATGAAAAAATTTAGGGTGTTTATATTCGCACCACAAGTTTTACTAACTACACCGCAGATCAATTATATCTAACATCCTTTAACTTCACAAACTTTCATATTTAGGTCCTTGATTTTTTTTATAGCATAGTTTTATATGTAATTCTTTAATGCTTATTACATATTGTTTAAAATGATGCTTATCTTGTAAAAATTCCATTAAAAAAACACTAATTATTTTAAATAAGTAAAATAGTGAAAAGTATAAAAGTAAAATAATATGTTTTCTCACGATTTTGAAGTATATATTATCAAAAAATTTAGATAGAAAGTTATCATTAAAAACAAAAATGTCTAATTAATGAGTTATCACGTGAAATAATGAAACAAAAAATATTAAAGGCCATAATATCATAAAAAATAAAGTTAAAGATCTTAACACAAATAAAATGTGATGTATTTAGTAAAAAGTGTGGTGGGAATATATTTTCTCAAAAATTTAAGAATCTAACTTTCTTACAATATTTTAGAACCAAGAAACATGTTAAAATCATTTATTCTTAATTGATTGTTTTAAAAAATAAAATAAAATAAATTCGAGATTAATAATTTTTTAAGCTATAATTGAATTTTTTTTTGCACGACTCACTTTTTTGTGATTTGTTAGGTTAATTGAAAGTTTTTACTTATGTCTATAGAAGGGCAAGAAAGGTAATAAATAGTTAAGGTTATTCTAGACTGTTAATTATATTATTAGAAAAGGGTATAAAAGGTAATCGAAAGTTTCCCATATATCTAACTTTTTAATATATTGTACATATTTTTGGACATATGGAGGTGAATTAGGGGAGCAATTGGTGTGGTTGGAACCCAAAAACTTGAATATTCAATCACTGCAACACAATATGAACCGCTACATTATTTATATTGTTTATCACAGAGAAATGTTATTTGTACACATAAGGTGTACAACTTTTGAACACACATATCTTAATTTATCCACACTGCTCAAAAATTGTGATTTCAATGAAGATGGGGCAAAGGACACTTAAGTAAATACAAGATGGTGTATATAAAAGTTATACACATTGTGTGTACAAGTATTATTTCTCTTTACCACAATTTGATTTATGAAGATTGAAAAATGCATAATTGGTAAAATAAGGAAGGGACGGTTGCTTATTGGTCGAAATATTATATTAGGGTGTTGCAATTACGAGTGGGAGATCGGTCGGGCTATTCGGTTTTCCGGCAAAATCGCCGCCGAACCGTCCTTGTTTGGTGGAGAATTTCGGTTCGGTTTAAACCGATTTTAATTTTTTTTTTTAAGAAATGCCAAAATTGTGTTTAATTATGCAATGAAGACTGCCGGAGCCTTGTTTTTTGTACTGTGGCGATTAGGAGAGGCAAGCGGTCGCGTTTGAATATTTTCAAGTTTAATTTGTTTGTAAAAAAAGTTTATGTCAAAATACTCAAGATAACAAATTGGTAAACTAACGGGATACAATTAGACATTATAATATAATAATATGAAATCAAACTCTAAATTCGAAACTCAAAACTGGAAACGACTGAAAAAATATGAAAAACATGACAAAAAACAGAGAAAAAGACAGTTTTGACCCTCTAAACAACCTCAAACGCCCAAAATCCGTCAGACATCATAGCAAAGCTATGAGTCTTGTCCGTCTCGTCGCGAGCTTTCCAAAATGGTATTATGGACGAAAATCGGATACCGTATGCAAAAATTAAGCCATTTTGAAGTTTAAAGTTTTATTTTTTTCCATTTTTTAACCCAAGAAGATTAAAAGACTTGGTATACATGGTCGGTTTTCATTCCCAATTCGGTTTTGTCATGCATGGCTCGGTTTTCTGGTTGGCTCCACGGTTGTTGGTCGGTTTTGTGATGCTCGGTTTAGGTTAAGTTTTTTAGCGGTTTAACAACAAAAACCGGTCTCCAACCAAACCGGTTTTTTGGGGCAAAAAAACCGGCAAAACCGGCCGACCAAAGGTAAAAAACCGGCGGTTTCGGTTCGGTTCAGTAGGTTGACTGGTTTTTCGATGAAAAATGCCCACTCCTAGTTGCAGTGATATTGATAAACAACTAATAGTTGTGTGATTTTGATCAAATATTAGAAGTTTGGTGTTGTGACAAAACTTTCTGACCTATGTGACTTGTATAGAAGCACGCCACATGGATTTAAAATATACATAGCGTGCATTAATGCATGCCACATGGGGTAGGGAGGTTCTTGAACATTTTTAACCAACTACTTATATGATTTGTGAGGTGATAATAGGCTCATATTAACGGCTCATATCATTATTTGATGGCTTCCCGACACCATATACATGGTGGTTAAACACTACTAATTGATTGTTCACATCAATGAGGCATGATACATTGGATCAAAATGATACCGTTCAATATGATATTTTGATTGAAATTGATAATTTCATATGAGAAATTGTCATTTCTCATCCTCTTCCTCATCCCATGCAGGTACAAGCCTCCCTCACATCATGCCTCCCAGGCACCGCATCGTAGGGGAGTAGAAACGCGAGGACAATTCTAGGAAGAAATTGTTGGGACCATTTTGAAAATGGCCCCGAACTTTAGTGGTCTTTTGAAAACGACTCCCAAAAACAAATTCTTTTGGTAGTCAGATATGTGCTAGTTACCTTTACCCGCTTACTTGTTGGATGACTTAGTGTGTGTAAATACTTCTTTTTGTCATTAAAATTTTAAAACAAGATTAGATATTTTATGAGCAAAAAAGTTACATTTAAACACACTAAGTCACTTAACAAATAAGCGGGCAAGGCAAAAAAGCATTTTTCCTCAAAATGACATTGTGGGTTGGGTATTTCAAAATGATTTATAAATACTTTGTGATTGTTAACAAGACTAAGGGATTTGACGATTTGTTTAAAATGTGAAAATATGGAGAAAAAAAAGAAAAAGAAAAAAGAGAGAAATTTGAAACTTTAAGAAATAAACGGTCAAGAAAGATATGTCTGGAATTTCATTTTTTTCCTTTTTCTTTTCAATTTTTGATTCTCCAAAGTTGTTTATGTGGAAAAGTTGACAAATCATTACTGTTCAAGTCAAACAATATATGTGAGACCTAGGATAAAAATAAAATAAAATAAAATAAAATAAAAATGTAATGTGCGATGTGAATATTTTACAGGTTATAATCATAAGAAGAAACAGCTGGCTTCAGATAGTGTCCAAATCCAAATACTAATTAAAAACTAAAATATTAATTATTATTAATATTATTATTATTATGATTTCATTGAAAGAAGATAGAGGAGAGAGAATTGTCCTTTAAAAAAAAAAAAAAAAAGGAGAGAAAATTGTGTGCCACTGCTATATCTGTTGAGTTCAATGGACCGCTAAAACGCGGAGTCACCGAATTTTGTGATCTGTGATTGATTTGGTCCCCACATTTTCACATTCATGTCAACTACGTCCACCTTACATCACTCATCCGTTTGCTTAAAGTGTTAGCTTATTTTCCTGTTTGATTTGAGGTTAGACTAAGATACTGAGATTTAAAAGTCTCATGTTCGATTCTCAATATAGGATATTTTTTATATTTATTTGTAATATGTATTCTCCTTCTAAGAGGTTTCTATAATTGATTTTATTGGCGTTATAATTTTGTAAGATGTATATATATATGTGTATTTGTACTGCTACAATATAGATTCAAAATTGTACTTTCAAAAAAATTTTCGTTGTTTTAAAAAAAATTATTTAATTTCTTTTATTTTAGGTTTGTGTTTTACGTTGTTGTCAAAAAAAAAAAAGGGATTGTAGCTTGTAAGAGAGGAAAATCGAACATTTTGTAATGCCTTAAACTTTGACATTTTGTAATGCCTTACACCTTCCAATGCTTGTTTATTTTAAACATTTTTTTTTAATATTACAAAGGGATTGTAGCTTGTAAGAGAGGAGAATCGAACTCTTGATTAAGAATTTAAGAGCTAATTTGAATGCTATTAGACTTTTTTGATTATTTTAAACATTTTTTTACATATAATCAAATGTGGGCATGATTTTTCAGGTTGAGTTGATGGACCCAGTAAATAAAAACAATTTGTTACAATTCTTTTACATTTAGTTAAAGAAAAGAGAGATGTTCTTCCTATATTCTAATTATTTTGTACACTTTGAATAAAATGTTTGATGTTTGATTTTAATCCCAAATTATTATAATAATGAATATATACAACATATTCGCAACCTAACGTTTTGGAAAATAATATTTATTCTAGTATCACTTTTTAACTATTAGTTGAAACATTTATTTAGATAATAGGACATTCCACGTCACAATGGACGAAAGTAAATTTTTTTTAGAGTAATATTATTTAACACCATTGATATTTGACACTATATTTAAAGTAACGTTAAATGATAAATTATATCAAGTGAGTCTTTTAGTCCAGCATTTAATTTCACTTATCCTTTAATACAACGTTAGTTGTCACATAACTTGGTGTCAAGCACAACTAGTGGCTACATAACATTATTTTTTTTATTGGTGCAAGTAATCAGGTGGCACACTTGTTGACATTTTTAAAACTTGTAGAATTTGTTTTTAGAATGAAATGAGAAAATTTGACTTTGGGTAAAATATTGAAGTATTAACAGTCTTATAATACAGAAATTTTGTTTTGTTACATGCAGACTGATTATTATAATTGCGTACATATGTTTAAAATGCAAGTGTGGATATACTTATAGATTAGATGTGTGCCACATATACATGTATTCATACAAGTTTATGTGCAGACAATAAAATTTTTGTCCTTTAAATGAAAATGTTCTAATACTTCCCTGCTGGCAATGTTATAACACCTTTGCATTCAGCTATACACCTACATAGGACGAGACAGTAGTATAGTTGTATCTCTCGAATGATAGTATCATAAAAACGACCTGCCTAATGAAACATATCAGCATTAGGTTCGGAGCCTCTAATTAAGCACAGGCAACTCACCTGTCTTACACTAGAAATTGGCGTCATAAAAAAGTGTCAGGAAACTATTGTTGTAAGGCTGATGATAAAGCGAAAGAAACCGTGTTTTCTTAACGGAAAGCTTCTGGAATGGACTCGTACTGTGAATTTACTGAATTGCCCTAACATGGTGATTTCCTATCTGTTTTATGGGCGGTTGTTGGGCAAGGGTACTCCAGACATTGCATGCATATCCGGCTTTGTCTTCCATCCAGACAACTGTTCTTGTTATATTACTTTAATACCCTTATGCTATGATTTTCTTTTCTTTCGTTTCCCTTCCTTTGTTTTTTTTCTAAATAATAATATGAAACTTCAAATAATAATTAGTTTGAAAACTATTGGAACATGAAACAATAAAAATATATAAAATTGTTTGTAAGATTACAGAAAGATAGTGTTTTAAACTATTAAAAGATATAAAATAACTTACTGATGTGTTTAGTAACTTATTTATAAATTAATTGGTTTATAAACTGTCATATGATATTATTTTATTAGTTTTTTTTAATTAACAAAACATTTGACTAGCCCATCAAGTATGTTAGCAAAATCATGTTAGCAAATTGCTCTAGTTTATTAAAAAGTCAACTTATTTATTTCTTTTAAAGGTTATTGTATGTTTGAAGTGTTTAATTGTTAAATTTTGACTTCAATTTGATCTTACCAAACAATAGAAAAAAAACTCTTTTACTGTGCAAATATAATTTTAAACAGAATGTACTTCAAATGTAGTGCTTACATTGTTGTTTCCTTTCGAATAATGGGGCAATTAGTTTTAATTCTTTTTAGTGTAATAATTAGCAATTTTTTTATTGTTATTATTTTGTACTTTTTGAATGTAAAAAAAAATGAAAGAAAAGTGATCTCCAGTGGCATAATTGTAGTTTGAAGGAAATACCAGGGTTAATTATCAACCCCCTCTTACACTTTCTATATAATATCATCCAACCCCTCTCTGAGAACTTGCATTTGTTCCGTGTCCGCTCAAATCCTAATAAGAGGCTCCCTTCTGCCGACCGTTGCAGTCGGCAGCACCGCCGCCGGAACGTAAGAAACAACTTCTTCAATCAGAACTCCAGCTAGCAAACGAAAACTTGCACTGAGAATTCAGCTCAATGATCATGGCCGGAAAACTTTCTTCTGTCCTTATCGTGCTCTGCATAATAGCATCTCTTCTCCTTTCTCAAACCTCGGCAAGTGGAGAACACGAGGCCGCCGGCTGGCTCATGCCGATGATGAGATCCGGCTGCAAAGGTACGATTGCGGAGTGTCTAGCCGACACCGACGAGGAATTCGATCTGGATTCAGAGTCCAACCGGCGCGTCCTAGCAACGCGCCGCCGCTACATTAGCTACGGAGCTCTCCAGCGGAACAATGTCCCTTGCTCCCGCCGCGGCGCCTCCTACTACAACTGCCGTCCCAGCGCTCGGGCGAACCCCTACACCCGCGGTTGCTCTGCCATCACTCGGTGCAGGAGTTAAATTTTGCCTCGCTCTACAGCGATTTTCCATTGCCTCCTCCAAAAATTTTATTTTTTACCAATTTTTTTTCCATTGCCTCGCTCTACAGCGATTGGGTGTTTGATATACCCGAAAGCGATTGGTAGGAAATTGATAATGGTGAATTATTATTGTTGTTATATATGTTTAAGTGTTGTCTCATACATAATATTTATATTATTTTTCTATTGTGAATAACATCCCCTATTCATACAGACTACAGTTCATTTTTGCATTTTTATGAACTTCTAATTTACAAACAAAATTCTGTTACTACCGTACTCTGCCTTATAGTAGTTAAACCAAGAACTGATATGAATTTGTGATACTCAATTTATTATTAAATTTTTATGTGAGTTCATGACTACTTATTGAGCAATTTTTGGACTACGAGAATTATAATCGGAATAGACAGAATGAAAATTACTACAGCTTGTCCCACCAATTGTAGGATTATTATTTTTTTTGTTTTATATCTCAAAGGAATTATAAGTGGGGGAAGCGAATTTTTTATTAACATTTTGTGATTGTGGGGTTTTGTTTTGTTTTTTTTTTTTTTTTGGGTTATATTACTACGGAATTGTAGTTGTGCGTTTTCATTTTGTTGTAGAAGGGTCAAAAGCCTTTTTTTTAATATTATTTATTGTAATTTGTTGGAAAATGGACAAAAGGGATTTGAAATTTTGAATTTTGCTGGGGAGACAACTAGATTTCGTCTAATCCACAGCTGGAGAAGTGGGTGTGTCTAGTGATCTACATTGCATAGCAAATAATAAGAAACAAAAACCAATTAATCAAGGGGTTAATTTCACACTATAAGTCCATTTTGTCACTATTCTTTTAATTTTTCAATAACATAACCGTCTTTGCTGCGGGGTTTCCGGCAACTCCTCCAATTGCTACTATTTTTTGGCAGCAAAAATGGGGGGTTAAATCCCCCAATTTGCTACCTGAAATGGCAACAAAATTGAGGGGAAGGGGGGATGCTTTTTTTGCCACTGGAAATGATAGCATTCCGGCGGCCATTTCCCGCGTCCGGTCTTGGGAGGGGAGGGGGAGGGGTGAGGTATGGGGTAAGGGTGGGGCCGCTTTTTTCTTTTCTTTATATTATTTTAAACTTTTAAAAAAATGAATAATTAAAGAGTATAACTGTTATTTTGTTGAAAAATTAAAGGAAAAGTGACAAAGAGGACATATTGTATTATTGTGTGAATTTATAAAATGTTAGGGACACATGAGAGTGAAAAAAAAAGATTGAAAACTCAACTAATTCTTAACTCTAAAATTGGAGACCTTTTGTGAAATTAACCTTTAATCAAATTTATGATGTTTTCATTTCGTCTCCTCTTCTCATGGTGAGTTATTAAGAGCTAAATAAATTACAACATGCTTTTACAATCAAGCAATTTGGAAACGAGTAATTGGACGGAAAGAAGCTTGCTCATTTATACCTTTTGCTTTTGAATTTTTCTTTATATGTATCAGTCGATCTTTGGCCTTTTCATTAGTTGTTTTTGTTCCCACTCTTTTTGAAAGAGGTGAAAAAAGGCAAAGCAAGGTAAGAACTGAGAAGTAAATTTTAACCAAAGGCAGGAATCAAAAGTGATAAGTGATAATAAAGTCAATAATATTAGTAAGAAGAAACCAAAGGCAGGAATCAAAAGTAAGAAATAATAATAAAGTCAATAATATTAGTATGAAAAGAGCAGTTGGAAATTGATACAATAAACAGAAGACTTTCATTTTCTTATTTAGCTTATGAGACATAAAACCTCCGAGAATTTTATTTTTCTGCACGCAAACTATTTATTGAGTATGCGTATATATGTGACACTCATCTAGTGATTCAGATTGTAGCCACCCACCCTCTACCGATTAAATACAACATAGGTGGGTGCCACATATACATGCATGTATAATAATCAGTTTGCCTATAGATAAAATAAAATTTTCCAATATACTTATTTTCTCATATATTCAACCATTATATTTTATTATCTACAACTTATTTTTCCACTATAAAAAAGTCAACAATTCAAATATATATCATCCACATATTCTCTCTAAATAATTATTTTTTACAATTCCTCATCTCTTTCCACTTTTCCGCCACACATTTTAAATAATACATCTTTTTCTATTGAAAATGTTAAAATTAAAATACTAGGGACAACATGGAAAGAAACCTACAACTCATATTATTATTATTACTACTAGAATTCTCAAACGTACGTTACTTGAGGATAACAATAGTAATAAGAAAATTCAACTTTAACATGTACTTATTCTCAATCAAATATATATTAAATGCAATAAAGTAATATATACAGTTAATTTAGCAGTTATGCTTAGTTCTGATTTAATACCATATAATATAGTATGTTAATGGTGCCATACGATGCATTGAATACCACATGGGAGATCATAATAGATAATTTGGTATTATACATCTGGGGTTAGATCATTTTCAAAATAAAATAATAATTGCGCTACTAAGAAAAATTAATGTAAAAAAATGTGTCTAATCAAATCAACAACTGATTATATTGTACTCATGTGTGTAACAAATTAAAGTTTTAAAGGAAACACAAAATAGATAATAAAAAATCTATATATAGACTCTTAATCATAATAAATTTGAAGGAAATTTATTTGTTATAAATTTATTTAAGAAAGAGATTTTTAATTATACAAAAAATACCCCTTTTTTTTAAGGAATAAAGTTTATGAAAGTTATTTTAATATTCAAGTTATTTTATCAGAAAGTAGAGAACATTTTTAAAAAAATGTAAAACAAATTTAATTGTTATCCAGTACAATCAGAATAAAACTCATAATTATCCAAAGAGATTCCTATGAATTTCTCGAAGATAATCTTAATTATCCAAAAAATGGATAATAAAATAAAAACATAAAGTAGGGAAAAACTAAAAAAAAATTGTAAAACCATTTTCATTTTTATCTACCAGTGACGTCATCAATGATGTCACTAGTATTCTTTTAATGTCAGATCAGTGGTGAGGAATTACAACGCCAGGCGACTTCTCTTATTATTAATATATAGATTATTTGCAAACTCATATGATTTATTATCATCATCCACATACTTATTAGA
>CAVNYN010271810.1:0-16815 GCA_963692815.1 Nyctanthes arbor-tristis | reverse complement strand
TTTTTTTTTTTTTTTTTGGGTTATATTACTACGGAATTGTAGTTGTGCGTTTTCTTTTTGTTGTAGAAGGGTCAAAAGCCTTTTTTTTTTTTTAATATTATTTATTGTAATTTGTTGGAAAATGGACAAAAGGGATTTGAAATTTTGAATTTTGCTGGGGAGACAACTAGATATCGTCTAATCCACAGCTGGAGAGGTGGGTGTGTCTAGTGATCTACATTGCATAGCAAATAATAAGAAACAAAAACCAATTAATCAAGGGGTTAATTTCACACTATAAGTCCATTTTGTCACTATTCTTTTAATTTTTCAATAACATAACCGTCTTTGCTGCGGGTTTCCGGCAACCCCTCCAATTGCTACTGTTTTCTGACAGCAAAAATGGGGGGTTGAATCCTCCAATTTGCTACCTGAAATGGCAACAAAATTGAGGGGAAGGGGGGATGCTTTTTTTGCCACTGGAAATGATAGCATTCCGGCGGCCATTTCCTGCGTCCGGTCTTGGGAAAAGAGCACTTGGAAATTGATACAATAAACAGAAGACTTTCATTTTCTTATTTAGCTTATGAGACATAAAACCTCCGAGAATTTTATTTTTCTGCACGCAAACTATTTATTGAGTATGCGTATATATGTGAAACTCATCTAGTGATTCAGATTATAGCCACCCACCCTCTACAGATTAAATACAACATAGGTGGGTGTCACATATACATGCATGTATAATAATCAGTTTGCCTATAGATAAAATAAAATTTTCCAATATACTTATTTTCTCATATATTCAACCATTATATTTTATTATCTACAACTTATTTTTCCACTATAAAAAAGTCAACAATTCAAATATATATCATCCACATATTCTCTCCAAATAATTATTTTTTACAATTTCTCATCTCTTTCCACTTTTCCGCCACACATTTTAAATAATACATCTTTTTCTATCGAAAATGTTAAAATTAAAATACTAGAGACAACATGGAAAGAAACCTACAACTCATATTATTATTATTACTACTAGAATTCTCATCCGTACGTTACTTGAGGATAACAACAGCAATAAGAAAATTCAACTTTAACATGTACTTAGTCTCAATCAAACATATTAAATGCAATAAAGTAATATATACAGTTAATTTAGCAGTTATGCTTAGTTCTGATTTAATACCATATAATATAGTATGTTAATGGTGCCATACGATGCATTGAATACCACATGGGAGATCATAATAGATAATTTGGTGTTATACATCTGGGGTTAGATCATCTTCAAAATAAAATAATAATTACACTACTAAGAAAAATTAATGTAAAAAAATTTGTCTAATCAAATCAACAACTGATTATATTGTACTCATGTGTGTAACAAATTAAAGTTTTAAAGGGAACACAAAATAGATAATAAAAAATCTATATATAGACTCTTAATCAGAATAAATTTGAAGGAAATTTATTTGTTATAAATTTCTTTAAGAAAGAGATTTTTAATTATACAAAAAATACCCGTTTTTTTTAAGGAAAAAAGTTTATGAAAGTTATTTTAATATTCAAGTTATTTTATCAGAAAGTAGAGAAAATTTTTAAAAAAATGTAAAACAAATTTAATTGTTATCCAGTACAATCAGAATAAAACTAATAATTATCCAAAGAGATTCCTATGAATTTCTCGAAGATAATCTTAATTATCCAAAAAATGGATAATAAAATAAAAACATAAAGTAGGGAAAAACTAAAAAAAAAATTGTAAAACCATTTTCATTTTTATCTACCAGTGACGTCATCAATGATGTCACTAGTATTCTTGTAATGTCAGATCAGTGGTGGGGAATTACAACGCCAGACGACTTATCTTATTATTAATATATAGATTATTTGCAAACTCATATGATTTATTATCATCATCCACATACTTATTAGAGAAATGCTAATTGTAAATATGAAGTGTACAAAAAACTTTATACACACTACATATATTTAATTAAATGTCCCTTACATTGTATATTGCTAAATTGGTGGTAATAGCATCATTGAAAAGAACATATGAATATGTGAAAAAAATAGCTAAAAGGACTGATAACAATTGATTGACCCCTTTTAAAATATTAATTTGAAAAATTCTTCCTTCTTTTTCCCCTTTATTCCATTTGTCGGATAAAAAAGTCAAGAATGAGTAGACATTTTGATCCTATAAAAACAGATTTCTGAGTTAAATGGGTCTATTAAGGCGGTGCATTTTATAGTGTTTAATAGATATAGTGACAAGTCTTCATTAAACATTTTGAAGGATGCTCAGCGCTTCTACTAGAGGTTTACAACATAATCTATTGGATACCATAGAAGAACTACTATTAAGACCATGTCGAATCCTTCCCTTATTTTATTTCCCATTTTACACCATTTTAGGGTAAAATACTCCAAATGGACTCCAATACTTAGTACCAAAATGGTAAAAAAAAAAAAAAAAGCACTCGTACTTTAAAAATCATGAATAGTTTCTTTCAGGTGGCGTACATGAGGTGAATGGAACTACCAAAATGGTGCCGTGACATTCCACTGTTCACCGCACACCATTTTGGTGTTGAACACAAGCCACTATTCAATTTACCGTTTTGGGTGATTTTTTGGGGCTCGTGAAAATTACCGTGTTGCCATTAATGTTTTAGAACATCCACATTAGTGTTGTTAAATTTAACTATCTATATAAGAAAAAAGTTTATTTTAAATTGTTGCTAAATATCACATATACAAGTTAAAGTTAACAACTATTAAAATATTACGTTAGATGTGTTAAACAAAATAACTAAAATATACTCAAATCCAAATGGGCCTCATTATCTTCAAAAGTTACTAGATTTTTTTACCCGTGCATTGCACGGGTAGAATTATTCTGTACATTCGAATCGTCTCGTAAATAAAGTACAATATACTAATTGTACTGTATAAAATTACGAATTACTATGCGAATTACAAATCACCATAGGACATTTATAGTAAAATATCTGGGACTATGATTCTGATTTCCTCCAAACACGTTGTGCAGGTTCACACATCCAACCTATATAAAGTTGTAATAATTAACAGTCAAATAATCAGATCACAATTAACTATTACAACTATGAGTCTAGTCACTCACTCGTGTATTGTACGGTGAGACTAATTTAAAAAAATCAATAATAATGAATAATAAATATTAAACAAACATGTGTCATCAGATTTGCATAACAAAATCAATACATTTATAATTTTGATTTAGTATTTGACACGTTAAATTAATATTTTATTAATAATATATTAATAGTTACTCGCTTATATACTCGTTTAATCTTTTACTATATTTTACTTTTAAATCATCTAACTTATTTAATATTATTAGTTAATAATCTAATAATATGTATCGAGCATGTAATACGCATCGAGCATGTACATACCGTATTCCCTCGATACCTGTTCAGATAAAAAATTTCATACATATAAGAAATTACCCTTCCGACGTACTCTTTTTATGAGTAAAATTTAACATTGATAGTTATAATTAAAGTATCAAATATGAATATATTTTTAAAGAAATGCAAGTTAGAATTTTTAATATAAAAGAGTCCATATATGTGGGGCATCCTAAAAAGGAAAATGCGACCAAATAATCGGGTTGGAAGTATTAATTTTTTGTATAGTTCATTTTCTTCTTGTACATTTCATTTCTCTTTGTTCATCCCAATTTTCACTAAAATTCATTGGTATCTTCGTCAAATTAAAATATCGATGTATGAATTCAAGACTCATTAATAATCAATTAGTATTCAACTCTTATGTTCTATTGGGAGGAAAATTCCCAATGTTTCACATTAAAAAAAATTCATTACATAAATTGAAAAAACAATGAATTGTTGCAATAATAATTAAATAAAATGAAATAGCAACATGAAATCAATCGATATTTTACAGTTTCACATCTGTGGAGAAAAAAAGACAAAAAAAACAGAAAATTTGTTTGCATCTTCTACAAAAAAAAAATATATGAATAGTTACGCGTTTATGTATTCAATTAATGCTTTAATATATTTTACTGTAATATCATCTAACTTATTTAATATTATTAGTTAATAGTATAATAATACGTATCGGGTATGTATATATTTGTATTCACTTGATACACGTTCAATAAAAATTTTCATATTTATTCAGAATTCCAACCGGATTGGAAAATACATTTTGTTAATTCTACTTTTCGTATGAAATTATAACATTAATTAAATTGATTCTTTATTTCTTCCATAAATCTAATTTCGTAGGTTTATAAATTTGGAGACATTGCTGACAAAATGACTTAAGATATTATAAAAAAACTGACTTATTACTTAGAGTAATAACTGGTGGCAATTTATTTTTGTACAAAGTAAAGGAAATTTTTATTTTTAATTCTTCTAACTTTTTATTGTGAAAATTAAAATAGATTGATTAGGTTTTTTGTGGTGCATGTAGGGGGAGAAGATAGGAGGGCAAAAATATTTATAATTGTTAAGAATGTGATGGTTATTAATGTCTTTTTAATTTTGATCATTTTAGTATATTTGAAAAAATGGTAATATTAATAAAAAACGTATTGTCAATATAATTAGCTTTCAAGTATATATGCAGTTAATAATAATATTTTCTTTGAGTGAAAACATGTAAGAACAGCAACATGAAATCAATCGATAATTTATAGGTTTTACATCTATGGAAAAAAGACAAAAAAATAAATTATTTACATCTTCTACAAAAAAAAAAAATATATATATATAAATAGTTACTCGTTTATACACTCGATTAATACTTTACTATATTTTACATTTATATCATTTAACTTATTTAATATTATTAGTTAACAGTGTAATAATACGTATCGGGTACGTACATACCCATATTCACTCGATACCTGTTCACATAAAAATTTTCATGTTTATTTAGGAATCCAACCGGATTGAGGAATGCATTTTGTCAATTCTACTTTTCGTATGAAATTATAATATTAATTAAATTGATTCTTTATTGTTTCCATAAATCTAATTTCGTAAGTTCATAAATTTAGAGACGCTGCAGACGAAAAAACTTAAGACAGTGTAGAAAAAATGACTTATTAATTAGCGTAATAGCTGGTACTAATTTATTTTTTTACAAAGTAAAGGAAATTTTTATTTTCAATTCTTATAGCTTTTATTATAAAATTAAAATAGGTTGATTAGTTTTTTATGGTGCACGTGAGGGAAAGAGGCTAGGAGAGAAAAAATATTTATAATTGTTTAGAGTGTGATGATCATTTGTGTCATTTTAATTTTGATTAATTTAGTATATTTGGAAAACTGGTCTGATTAATAAAAAAATGTAGTGTCAATATAATTAGACTTTAAATATATATGTGATTATGTGATTAATAATAATATTTTCTTTTAGTGAAAACACGCGAGAATAACAATATGTAAATGAAAATTATTAACAAAGAAAAGAATTAGTATAATGATTTAAAAGTATGTTAAAAATGACAATTTTTTGTTAAAAGTAATGGCTAGTGTGGTATGACATTATAAGTAATTGTATCGGATAGAGCTTTAGACGGGAAAGATTTTCTAATTACATCATATGAAACTGCAATTGAACCAGATAAATTGCCATTTAATATATATATATATATATATATATATATATATTGGTCAAAATTTATTAAATAAATAAAAAAGAATTTTTTTTTTAAAAAACGTTAAATTCTAGCAAAGTTGTTAAGATTGATGTTAAAGTTAACAACAAATTTAACAACCGACCAAAAAGGATTTTTTTTACCAACTTTCTTAATATCACCAATGTAGGCAATTTTTTGAGTTGTTAACTAATAATTTGACTAACAACCTAATTTAACACTATTAAATTAGGGACGAGTAGGTCTTAACACCACCAATGTAGGTAATTTTTGAGCTGTTAACTAGCAACTTGATTAACAACTTAATTTAACACTATTAATGTGGATGCTTATATTATGGAAATGGATAGATTGGTCCTCCTATTTGTGTTTAGGGGCGGGAAGGTCCGCTACTAGACGTTTACGTCTTTTTTCTTTTTTACTTTATTATTATTATTATTTTTTTTTATTACTACTACTACTACTACTATATTTTTCACCCCGTGTGCTGCACCGGCATAACAATAGAAATTAAAAAAATTTAAGGCAGAAAAGAAAAATGACGCCCCGATCATTTTCCCAGTATAATACTAAACTTGGATTTTTTTTTTTATTGAAGGAAAAAAGTTTTATTCTAAATGTATTTCTAACTATTTATAATTAAAAATAAATATTAAACTAACTATACTTAAAAAAAGAAAGATAATATAGAATTAGCAATCAATTTTCTGTTAAATTTTCACAAAATATAATGTAAGTATGATTAATTAATTTTCACAAAAATAACATTGGCAATGTACACTTTATGTAATTATACTTACTTTCCACAAAAAAAAAAAAAAACCATAGTCCGTCAAATTTGCCTTTTCATAGATTTAAAATATGTAAAATAAGTTAACTCGAGAATTTTATTTTAAAAGAATCAATTCGAGAATTCTTGAAGCACGCAAATGTTTATTATAATATTTGTAGCAAGAGTAGTATGTGTGTGTGTGTGTGAGAGAGAGGGGAGAGATTCATAATTTTAATTCATATGTAATAAAATAATTAATTATGGGTAAAGGGATGTTAAAAAATAAAACAAAATAAAGTAAAATGTAAAAAAAAAAAGAAAAAACAAATTTTCCCACGACACAAGTGGTAGAACAGTAATCCGAACTAAAAGTGTAATTCAAGCTCAAACACAACACGACACCTAATTGAAATCTTCGATTGGAAATCTAAAATTAAAAATCAAGAAAAGGGATTAATTATCTTAATTAATCCCTTTTATAATTAATCCCTTTTCTTGATTTTTAATCTTAGATCAAGAAAATGGATTAATTAAGAAAACATAAAAAAAATAATTTAAATGTTCTCAAAAAAAAAATTCAAATAAAAAATTAAAGATAAATGAAAAGTTAAGGAAAAAAATTCTTACATCAGAAACCTAAAAGTAGAAATCATAAAAATGGATTAAGGAAATAAAAAAAATTAATTCAAATCAACAATCAATGATAATAGAAGAGAAATATTAGAAGATCCGAATTTCTATAAGAAGATTGAAACCATAATTGGATGAAGATTCAAGGATAAGGCACAAAAAGGATAAGTTAAGGAAATTTGAATCCAACACAAACATAACCACAAAAATTAGAAGATGGATTGACCAGTATAAACTTCGAAAAGGAAAAGATAAGAAATATGTGGTGAAGAAGATAATTTAGGAAAAAATATAAAAAATATAATTTCACAGATGACGTCACTGATGACATCATCAGAATCCTTATAAAGCCAAACCATTGGCGGGAAAAATCATGCGAGATAAACTTCTGTTATTATTAATATATAGATTATTATTATTATTATTTCCTTGAAAATTTTGGGAAAAAAGTTATGATTTTTTTCCTTTTTGGGTTATTTTTAGTGAGTAGTTTTTTTTTCCCATTTATTTCTTGTCAAACTTAAGCAAAAGGTTTATGAAATTAACCTTTGATCTATTAATTAAATTTAAGCTTTTTCTGTGTTAACATGTTCAATCTACATTATTGAATTAGGCATAAAAAAGTAACGAAAGGGGAACCAAATCACCAATAAAGAACTGATTATAATAATTAATTACTTATAATAATCCAGTTTATCTAACGGAATCATAGTTTTGGAATGCTTATAAAGAAAGGTTCCTGCACTTGATTTCAATGCAAGCAAACAATAAATTAACATGTTAACAATGCATTTCTTCGTTCAAATCCGACAACAGACAACAAAAATTCTCCAGTTTAATTTCAAAATATTATTTTTCGGTGTGCTTCTAAGGATGATACATATCTTGAAATTTATTTAATGGTGCAAAACTACTACATTTTCAATATTTTATAAATAAATAAAATAAAATACTATTCTCTTAACAAAACTAATAGGATGTGGAAATGGGTGTTAAAAAAAAAAAAAGAGAGAGAATGGTGAAATATATGAATCTATATGGTCGGTACAAAGAGTCATAAAGGGGAAAAAAAAATCACAACAACAACATTTCTCTTAAACTTAAAAGTTCAGCCTTTTTTATAATGTGAAAATTACATTAACCAATTGGTGAAACTTTTAAGCTTAAATTTAAAACACTAGTTACATATTTCTCAAATGTCATCTTTATTTCACTTACATTCAACCATGAACCACCGTATATGTTAAAATTAAGATATGGTTTATCGAGTAATTAGAAGTAAGATATATAAACAACGCACAAAAGGAAGTCAACAACTTATAGATACTTTACTAAAAAAAAAAAATTGGTGTTTAAAATTTCACATAGCAGCATATCAAGTGACCAAATAGTACCCAAAAAAAAAAAAAAATTCAAACAACGGTAAATTTGAATTTTCTTCTTTTTTTCCCCTAACACGATCCGATGATGACAGTTTATTGGTCCAAAAATGATGATATGACCCTAACAACCTAGTCATTTAAGTGCCACGATACCAATTATACAAGTTGATGGATATAAAAATTGAATTAATGTTCATGATGCCATTAAAGAGATTCACATGGTGCGTATGATGTGGTGTCAATGGAAAATGATTTAGAGCACTATAAAAGATTATCAAATCTTTAAAGATGATTGTGTTACTTTTATGTTATGTTAATAAATGATGTTTAGTTGAGTCTTAGACACTCCTTTAATAGATTTCATTCTTTTGAAAATTTTAAAATTGTGAGACCAGCTGCCTTTATCACATGATATATGTTAATAGATAACACGTGAATATAACTTCAAGCTTTATATGCGTATATTTCAGAGGGTTAAAAGCATTCCTAACCTAATCATTTTTTTCAGGTGAGTAATATAGTTAGTGTTGGTCTTTTTAAATCATTTAACTTTAGTATTTATTCAAGATAAGGCTTTGGAAGTAAGCTTTTGAAGCGATGGAAATTTTCTACTATCAAAGGATGATACGTACTTTATAGCGTGATCTGATATCCCTACCTCTTAAATGAGCTTATTAAAAAGTGTAATTTACTGGTGCTAGAATGAGATTGTTGAAGCTTGTAGATGTGGGTGCAGAGCCAATAAATAATAAAGCATTGTCGGAGAAATTAATTTTAGGATCACAGTATTGAAGTTATGTACCAAAATTTTTGTCATTCGATCGGCTGAAGTTTGCAGGCTCGGGTAATAAATAAAAAATAAATTAACTAACTGAAGTACAAGTGGCTGAATCTGATCGGGTATATTTAAGGGGTCATGAGGAATTTTATAAAACCATTGGATGGTTCTTGGTGATGTGATGAAATAGGATGGAGGCATGTGGATATAGATGACATGTGTCATCATCTTGATTTTCCACATCATTAGGATAGTTCCACAATAGAACCATCTGATCCGGGTGGATCTAGAATTTTTTTCTTTAACACAGGGTAACTATAATTTAAAAAGGCAAAATTAATTCGACTCATGATGTATGTAAAATTGAAATATATATATATATATATATATATTTTCGAGCCAACATGGGCTATAATCCGTGGTTGCCCCTACTACATCAACTCATGCATCCTATGATTTTATAACATTTCTACGTGTAACATATTCCTCTTCCAATCCTATAAATTTGGTATTAAAAATAAGGATTATTTTCACTCTAGGTCCTCAGCCTTTTAATTTTATATCAATTTTGTCCCCATTTTTTTTTTATATCTACTAAATCCCCAACTTTTCATTTATTATTGTATTATGTCCCCAACGTTATATTACGTCCCCAATCTTTTAATTTTCACCATTAACCACTATTAAAATGACTATCATACCCTTGATTCTTTATTTCCACTATATGTCCTCAACTTTTCAATTTCTATATAATTTTGTCTTATTATTTTTTAAGCCCGTAGAAGTCCAACTTTTATTTTTTGTCATGTTATATCTCCATTAATGCTTTTAATACTAACATTTTAATTCTTACTATTAATATCTATTAAAATTTTCATTCATTTTTATTAGAGTAAGTTAGAGTATGTGGATTTCTTATTTTATATTGTTCTTTATGTTTTATTTAAATAATTAATGATATAATGAAAATTTTAATAGATATTAACAGTAAGAATTAAAATATTAATATGGAAAGTATTACTGGGGATATAACACTTCTATCATCAACCTTTCAATTACTAATGTTAATTTCAAATAAAATTACAATTATACCTTTAGTTATTCAAATAAAATAAAAAAAATATATATAAAATAAAAATTCCACCTATCCTAGCTTGCAGTGATAATAAAAAAATCGATCTATACCAAACTTGATGAATACCTAATCTGAGTTAAAAAAAATTTCGATCCGAGAGTCAATGCAACAAATCGTGATCACATATCATGTAGCAGATATAAATCAATATGGATCTACAAAAAATTTATTTTCAATTTACAAAATTGAAACCAAACCCTAATGCACTAATTTTAATTTTTTATGAATTCACAATTAGTGGATCATATTAGATTGAGACAGATAATAAATTGGGGGCAAATTAAGGTGAAAATAAAAAAGAGAGACAAGAAATTAAATTAGCATTATCAGGGTAAGTTTTTTTTATAAATCAAAAATCATTTCTAGGGCAGATCTACCAAATCTATATTCATCACGTGATTTTTGATAGTCAAAAAATCAAATCCGATTCGCCACGTTGATACTTAGATCGACAACTTTCTTTGACATGGATTTGATATCCATCGAGACCGTTATAGGTCGAGTTTTTCTGTTATTATTATTTCTGACTGTTATGTTTGAATATGTTAGAGTATGTTGATTTCTTATTTTAACAGTAAGAATTAAAATGTTAGTATGAAAAGTATTAATAGGGATATAACACAAAAAAATAAAATGTTGGGCATCTAAGATCTCAAAAATAATGAGGACAAAATTATATAGAAATTAAAGGGTTGTAGACCTATAGTGGAAATAAAGCATCAAAGTGGTATAATAGATCATTTTGATAGGGGTCAATAGTGAAAATTGAAAGATTGGGGACGAAATGTAACATTGGGGACGTAATACGATAATAAATGAAAAGTTGGTGACTTTGTAGGTCAAAAAAAGAATGGAGACAAAATTGATATAAAATTGAAAGGTTAGGGACCTAGAGTGAAAATAACCCTAAAATAACTACAACAAGGCTGCAACCACTTTGGTTAGGCTGAACTTGATCATTGGTGGGCACATTGGACGGTAGGTTATAAATGGGACAGTTTCGTTAGAATTACTCTTCAGAGCTAACTAGTGCATAAATTGATTTTGGAGTTATATCCAATCGAGAAAGAGTAGAGAATTTTCTAAAAGTATTATTATGACAATCATAGTCTGACACTATATACATACATATATATATATATTAGATGACACTATATGACGTCATACGGTTATGTGGCGTGTATTAGGACACGCTCGACTGCTATTATCCTGGTTTTCATGTGGCATTCATCGGGAACCTATATCATGTGACGTGTATTAGGACACTGTTCTAATTTTCTATCGAACTCTGTCGATTTGAACCCAATTACAATTTATCATCTTAACCCAATTACAATTTATCATCTTAATTATATCAATTGTGATCGAACTTTTTAAAAGTAATTCCATATGTCATTATATTTTAAAAGTTTTCTAAATACTATTGCACTTTTCAAATGTTATCTCATTTGCTATTATCCTACTTATCATTGAACTTATCAAAATCTTACTTGATCTACCATTGAACTTCTTGACATTAGCCCTTTTTTTAGGTGTTTAAAATCTTATGGTTAGATTGTATCATATATTAATGATTAAAATTTTCATATAGTAAAATTCACTTTTCATATTTTTGCTTTACTATATTCTAAGAGCACCTCCAATACAAATGTTAGTCTTGGAGTGACGCGAAGGAGAAATATATACACATAAAACGTATACATTTCAATTTTCTTTCTCTTCTTTCCTACTTTTTTTGGCTTTATTTTCTACAACTAGTATTGTCGCAAAGACATTATGGAGAAAAAATAGATAACAAAGAGAGAGAAAGATAAGAAAGAAGTAAGAGAAAATTGAAATTTGTACACTTATGTCTCTATTTCTCTCTTCCATGTCACCCAAATAATATACATTTACATTGGAGATGCTATAAGCCGATACTGACTAAATGGCAAATGGTGTAACTTTTTTAAAGTTCACCGGTAAGTGAATTAAGTTTTAAAGTATAATGATATCTCACACGACTTTTTGAAAATTTTAATGGCATTTGAAAGATGTCTGAAAGTAAAATCCTAAGTGATATATATATTTTTTAATTTAAATTTAGTAGTTTTACCATAAGTAAGGAAATTGTACTTCAGTCACTGAAAACTTTGGTATCTAAACTATCAAATACCTATATGTTGGTCCTTAACTATCTCATATCTATAATTTTTTTTCTTGAACTTTGAACTTATGTAACTTGATCCATGAACTTTTAAGAAGCTGAAAATTGGTCAACTAACTCATGCAACATGGTCCATGATTATGTTGGAAGTTGCAAATTGGTCCATGTTATGTGAAATAAGTCTATGTGAGCTTGATCTCCTTGAATTGGGACATTGATCCTTTTCTGCATTGTATACACAAAATGTTGGTTGCCAAGTTTTCGCTTGTTAGCGGAACAAATTAAAGATCAAACGTATGTGTAACAAACGTAGTCTCTTAAGAAAAAGTCTCAAAGAGGGGTGCAATTTAGAGAAGCAAATTATCACAATATTGAACTCACCTCCACGGGGCACAAGCCCTCAATTATGGTGAATTGAAAGGTTGCTAAAGCTAAGATATTATATTTCTCTGATTTGAGAATTTGATGTTTGGCCGGTCTCTCTTTCTTCTTTGTGCCTTTTATTTCCCTTGCCATAGTAGTTGATAACCTCCATTTTGTGAGTATAGTAACTTCCTTGGGCAATATTGTAGCGTAACTGATTTGCCTTGTAATTTTCACGTCCTTTGCAATCGCTATACTTTGCGCATAATAACTTCTAATTGTTTGTAGCAGCCATTACATAGTTGCCCACGTTCTTAAATCTCCCCCCTGACGAATTGGGTGTTCTGGCTTGTTGCCTTCGCCCAAACATGTCTAATGTCATCCGTTGATATCATCATTATTGTTTCTTTGTGCATTTTTATATGTCAACACACACAGACACACACACAGACACATACCTGAACAGTTGAATTACATATGTAATATTACTGTATGAGATGATTGGTATTGAAATCGAGGAAGAAGAATAGTAAGATCTGGAAAAGTTGTTTATTATTGGAGGAATTATATGCGTACCACAATAATTTATTGTCATACCACTTTTTTTATACACTTAAATATCCCTAAAGAAATTTACACTAGTAGCTTCCTCTATAAGCCCATTTTTGTTTTTTCTATTTACAATGTATTATTTTCCCCCCTTACACCACAGTCAAAAATTTCAACAGTTCTTCCCCTTGTCCATGGCCGATTACACACACACACACACACACTCTCTCTCTCTCTCTCTCTCTCTCTCTCTCTCTCTCCTCCCCTCCCCCTCCCAAAAAAAAAAGAAAATTCAAGATGTCAAGATATGCCAAATAAATTAAACCCAGTTGCTTATCCACTCTTGTTAACGGATGGATATATGACTTGCTTTCTGCCTTTGTAACTCGATTTGATTTCTTCCTTAAGGCATCAGTATGTGGTGATACTTTATAACCTCCTTTGTTTCCCCTCTTCAATTCAAGAAACCTGCAATGTATGCTACAATTGAATTTGTCTCACCTAATTGTTGATCTCATCAGGCAAGAGCACCAGTTGTTGGAAACTGGTGTAGTGGGATGGATTAGACTGTTGAATCAGGGGTGGAGGAGGGGTAGATGGAACGAGATGTGGTATGAGGTGAGAGGAGAGAAATTCATGTACGAAAAATGAGTTTTGTTTATTATTTTTACTTTTAAAATGCGGGTTACAAAGCAATAATTAAAAGTATAAATTAATTAAGTGTGGTGGACATAAAATATAGTGTAAGACTAAATAATTGTGGTGGGAATATAATTCCCCTTATTATTGATCATTTATTTATTTGTAGTTGGTGGTAACATATCTGCCCTTCCATAATGTTACATATGCATCTTAGTAGTTTGTAGTAAGTTAAATTTGCAGCCTTTTAAACATGGAATGGGAAACTCGCAAAGTTGTTGAGCATCAACCATTCAAAGACCAATCTATATGCGCGTTGAGTCACATGAATGCCATCCCAACTTATATATCTATGTGGATTTGGACAAACCGGCACCCCTGGCGTGCTACATAGCCTTCTCATATTAAAATTGTAAGCACCTCCAATTCCGCAACAAGCTTTTTGTATAGAGTTGATATCGAATCCTGCAAGAGTTGAAAAACCACTTGCTCATAAAATTAATATTAAACAAGCAAGGCTATATATATATATGTAGCACACGTTTGGTACATAATATTAGATAGAGTTTGATCCCTTACCTAATAATAGCGCTTTAGATAGAATCCAAAGATAGGCATTGTAGTAATCGGCGTAGATGAGGTTGATATTTGGGTATTGTTTCTTCAATTCATGAAGAACTTGCTGCAGATGCTCATTATGATAAATTGTCAAGTTATTAATGTCTTTCAGGCAATGAAATTGTTTGTCATATGCTGTTGAGTCATTCGTTTGAAACTCCGTTAGATAGTTTGGAAAACAACCAACAGGGAAATTACCAGGGACTACTATTCGCGTAGCTCCAAATTCAATTACTCTCTACACCAGAGAAAGACAAGCAAAAAGGCACATGAAGTAGTGAAAATATCGACTAGAGACATCTTGTTTTGTGTTTAGGAATCAAGAAAAGTTACCCTAATGCCGTTAACAATTGCACCAACTATTTTTGGTACCATTTGTCTAGCTTCTTGAATAGTTTTTCCTTGAAATAATGCATAGTTGTAATCATTCGCTCCGATTTCTCCAACCACAAACAGAGAATTTGCATTCTTCTTTGCACAATCTGGGAAAAAAAAATTCCAATTATTTTTTTATGCATGTTTATGAATGAGATTATCTAATGAGGATTGAATAATTATTAATTACCTGTTTTATTGTGGCAGGTGGAATTGAAAAAAGAAGCCATCCAATCCAATTGTCTGCTGAGGGAAGTTGGGGTAAATGGTGATGAAATGTTCATAGATGCCAAGGTTTCAACGGGCAACGCCGTCGCCCCGCTTACCGCGAAGTTCACGCCGTTCGAGAAGTCCGCTCGGGTATCCTTGTAAGGATTTAGAAAAGGAAGACCAGCCGCTAATGCTACAAGTTGCAAAAAGCAATAAGAGAAATAAGAGAGATAATGAGATATAATGAGAAATAATGAGACATAAGAGAGATAATGCTATAATCTTCTTACTAGTGTAGTCAACAATAAGGAGGCCATTTGAGCATCGGCCGGTTGGACCCTGGGGGAAATTTTGACCATAAGGAAGGCTTGAACATATGGTAGATCCAAAAGGACTTTCGCGAATTAGGTTCCCGGTGTCAACTTTCGAAGCTCCAAACTGATATATTTTGTCAAATCCGGAGAACTTGGGACCAAGTTTTTGTGCATTGCTTACTTGCAAATGAGGAATAAATGGAATCGATAAACTAAGAATTAGAGAAAGAGAACAAAACAGACCATGAACATTAGCCATGATCACTTCAATAGATAAAGCTTTTGCAAGACTTAATGCCAAATGCGTTATGCATGTATGTATGCTTTAACACTAATATATAGATCTTATATCATTATTATATCTACAAATATTACAAATGCCTATCGTACTATATACCAAGCATGCTCAGTTACAATAACTTTAATGAAATACACCGCCCTACTTCCCTTTTTTCCACAAACCATAAAGGTTGATTGGAATAGTTGGAATGACTTCTATTTCTACATCTGAATTTAAGAGAAGTCACGTGTAGTTCGTTACTAAAAAGTTTGTCTAGATAGTATAATAGTTTTCACAAAATTTTTAAAACTGATTATTTGAATATTTGGCATTTTAGAAATCATGCCGAAAGAGCAATTATAGGCAATAGCATATACCCTAGCTACATATATATATATAATAATATACTATAATATAATATAATATACATACACACCCCACCTTCAACTTGTTCGATCCTATCCATAGTCGTGTGTTATTCGGTTATGGAGTTGACGTATAAATATGTAAAAGACTGAGGAGTTTGACATTAAGCTGTATTTAGGAGGTGTTTGATTCTCTTTAGGGTTAATTACACTTCACGTTCTTAACCTTTTAAGTTATTATCGATTACGTCTACAATTTTTAATTTTCCTTCTGGGAGTTTTCAAAGTTGAGGAGCTCAGAAGGAAAATTAAAGATTGTGGATGTAATCGATAATAACTCGAAAGGTTGGGGACGTTAAGTTTAATTAACCATTCTCTTTATGAAAACACATTATAATCTCACATACTACTGATTTGACCATTGATTTGACAAATGCTCATTTATAACCACAAATTTCAAACTTTTATTAAATTTACACTACTCATTTGACCTCATTATAATTTCTCATTATAATTCAATTTGAATAAATAGCTTCGAATAATCACTTAGTATCAGTAATTATGTCTTATTTGAAGTCAATGAGT
>CAVNYN010271809.1:0-12391 GCA_963692815.1 Nyctanthes arbor-tristis | reverse complement strand
CTTCCGATCTGCCTTAGCCAAAAGCCGCAACCTAGCGAGTGCAACGAGCATGCCAACTCCGCAGAAGCTTGGGAGCCCACATGAAGAACCTTATCCTTTACAGCTGATGGAACCCCAGCATTAAAGGCAATGTGGAAGTTACTTGTCCCATACGCAGTTCAGATAACTGACGGTCAAAATTTGAAGGTCTAATCTCAGTCGATTAGACCCTTGTGTAATTCATGTGGGGTCACATTAAATTTTTGTAATCATCACTCCCATGCAAAGGGCAAATGTACACTATCAATATAGGCAAACAGAAATGGGAAAGGGTTCAACACCCAAAATCTCATTATTCTTGTTTTCTACACATTACAGTATTTCATTTATCACAAATATCCTTGGCTTTCTCTGCATTTATCGCTGATACTGATTCAAACACGAATTTTCCGCAAATATAAATCTTGTTTGTTAAGTCAAAGCTAAATTTGGCATCAGCATGTGCTAATATAGTTCATGTAGATGATAAATTCAACCTTACGAGGGTATTAAAACATGCATTATTTATGTGATGACAAAATAACATTTTTGGTGCAATGACTTGAATTCTCCAATTGAGAACAAAAAAAGTAAGCGACATAAAATATCTATCTGTAGAGTATTGTGAAAGACCAGACAAGACTGCAAAAAAAGTAGTGTCATCTAAAATCTTTTCGACCTCCATGTTTTTGTTTGTTGAAACGGTCAACATATCCTTTCAAATTTAGTTGCTTTCTTATTTGACAGTTACCAATCTTTCCCCTAGCTGTTGCACGCCCTAGCATTGACAAACTATGCTGAAAAGGATTTTCACACATCTTTCCATGATGACTTGATAGAGCCCAAAGAGTTAATGGGGAAGCCGCCCTATACGTTATCGATTTTGACACCCCCTATAAATAGGCCAAGGACTTGTAATTTGATTGTAGCTTGAATTGCAAGGCACCTTTACACTGGTTGGAGGTAGTGATAGGATTTCCTCACAGAATGGAAAACGTCTTTCCTTGGCCACTTCTATTAGCCTATTTTTGTAAGTTTCTAGTTCAGTGATTCTCCTCATGACTAGGGAATCAATTCGTGTAATTTATTTTGCCACCAAATCAGCTTAGGCTAAAGCTAAACTAGACTAGCCTACGATTTCTTACGCGATTTTGGTGCATCTCTTTTACCCAAACAGTTAAAAACATTGTCACTTACTTTTGAGTTTACATGAAAGGAACTTAGAGGTCTTATCATATGCTTGGTAGGCCCACTAATTATTGGCCTTACTCAAACTTTTAAATATTTTCATTTAGGTTTTAAATTACATTATGGAAATCATTCATGATCACTCCAGACTTATGGGAGCAAACATGAGTGCTTGCCTTCGTATTCCTTTAAGACATGCTGTTGTAACTCATTATGCTAATTGTCTTTTGGGGTAGTAAGGTTGTTTACTAAATATGGCAATAAAACTCTTTCCTAGAGACGATGCTAAATGTATCAAGCTCATATTAAGTAAAGGACTCAATTATATGATCAATGCATATTTGAAATTTATCATAGGATGTTTAAGTGATGAAAAGATTGAATAGGACTTTGTATTAGTAATATGTACTATGGATTGCATGCTGTCTTTATTGAATCAGAAGAACTTATAGGAGGACAAGCTCTTCTCGTATAATCGATGACAAATCAATTAAATACATAGCTCGTAGGTTTTAATTACCTATTTAGTAGTTACGAAATATGTTTTGTGAATTCTATTAGTTAATTTTGGGTAGCACATCCAGTTTTATGATAGCATACACCCTATATAGCCTATTAGGGCTAGTCCACACTCTTCTGATTGGTTAGAATGTCACGTTACAAAATCTCATACCTTTTTGGATTGAACTCTATGGCGACGACCTTAATTTGGGGTGGCTTTTGCAATCGTCCACTTCCCAACTTTGACACATATAAACTAACACAATTCTCTAATCATGTTAGATCTTAACTCACTAAGTAAGAGTTGGTCAAAGATTGTAACAAGAGAAGAGTGAGATGCTGATATTCAAAAGTAATAGAAACTTGAAATTTTACATTTGAGGTTCCACCATGGAACCTTATGTGAGAAACAAATTATTTATAAATATCCAATTATAAGTTAGCTTATAATGTTGCTATACTAAGACAATTGTGAGAGTTTATATTGCTGTTAGACTTAGAAATTGTGCCATGAAGTACTGATAATAAAAATAGATAATAAATGTATGGCCTAATCTTGCAACAATGACAAAGACCATGATCTGAGAATGATAATGGAGTTTTAAAAATTAAAATTAAATGCACCTGTCGTGCTTCTTCTGTGCACTCAGACGTGAAAATTTTTGAACATGAGAAAATTTGACCAATATAATATTTCATATAGTACAATAGTCAAATGATTGTCTTTTTACTATTCCCAGTGGTAGCAAAAATGTATAAGGGTAAAACAATATTCAAAGTGAAGCAGGTGACTCTTGATGCAATATTCCAAATAAAGCATATGATTGTTTCCGGTTAGGTATTGCTTTCCTACTATCGTAGAGAACTATTGACACTTTAACTACTTCCGTCGTGGCTATAACTAGGGGATCTTTTTAAACCAAAAAAAAAAAAATGATTGTTCTCACTTTGCCTCTTTGCTTTACTTGTAAATTATGTAGTCTCATCACTTTCAAGTAGGTAATTGGTCGCGTGAAGAAGAAAAGTGGTATCTTTGTGTTTTTTTTGGAAGATATAGATCTAGTTTTTGCCTTTCTTTCTATTTATTTTGTCTTATTGAGAACGAGAAAGATGATAAAGAAAAAGCCCAAATAGTATCTTACATTCTAAGGAAACTAGCTCATCTAAGTGTTGAACATGTATGTCTTATTTCCATCACTTTCACTCGTTTCAGTGACCCCTCTTCGAACCCTTGTTGCTTCTTCTATTTTCTTTTGGGTTTTTTCTACACGTATTTTCACTTGTAAGATGATGTGCCGTCTCGTGCGTTGGGTAATCTAAGCAACTTTAGTGGAAGTTAGAGGCGTAGAAGTTAGAAATTTTGAATGGTTAACGAGTTCCATTTTTCGACAGAAGAGGTTTTGTAATGGAGCTTTCATGGAGCAATTTCTGAAAGCGAAAATAGTAGCCCCAAGAGAGTAAGCAACTGAGAGATTTTCTTCGCTTGGAGAGACTTCATATGCACTAGAGTCTCTCTACATTCTAAAAGCTCGTTTAAATTATGAAACATTAAATTTGTTCTAGAGTGTTTGTTATTTCAAAATGGTTGATAATTTCTATATTAGTATTAGCTTTACAAATTTGATTTAAAGCTACACAATAAGTAAAAGTAGATTTCTCTTTCATTTCATCTCGACGTACATTGCGATATTTTAATGCGTGAATCTAAAGTATTTCATTCTATGTCATTTTATATCAATTACACTAAACATTTACCTGATTTTCCTCTCCAGGATTGAAAAAGTGATTGTGACCGTAAACTAGAATAAAAGCAAACAACAAAATGTTTATGTAGTTCTAAAAGTATCTTTATTTGGTTTTTAGGAAGATTTGACCTTTAGAACGAAGGTGATGTGGATGAGGGTAAGGTGAATGTGGTCCTCTACATTCTTCTTTAGTTAAATATGTTTTAGAAGACCGAATGTGCTATGTTAGTGTTAACATATGTGCATGCTATCTTCTGCTTATTTAGAGCGACTTAGGAATAGATACGTGTTGAAGCATTTTTGTCATCCATATCACAAAGGAATTTTGATGACTAAGTTTGGTAGAATCTTCAGCCAGGAGAAGATATTTTGTGCACTTGTTATCAGTATTTGACATATAGGGAGATGCCATAGGGATGGTTGATAATCCTTATTGTGCATTAGCGACTTTCTCCTTTAAAGATTTGTGGAGGGCATATCTTTGTACCAATTGGAAAAACATGCGTGAAAATATAGTTCATCGAGATGACAAATTAAACCTCCCAAGGGTATTATTTATGTGATGAAAAAATAGCATTTTCGATGTAGCCTTGGATTCTCTGATTAAGGCAAAAAATTAAGCATGATGACAAAATAGCATTTTCGATGTAGTCTTGGATTCTCTGATTAAGGAAAAACATTAAGCAACACAAAATATCCATCTGCTAAGTAGTTGCAGTGTCTAGACTAGACCGTGCCAACAAAGCAGTGTCTTTCAAAATCTGTTCCACCTCCATGATTTGTTTGTTGAAAAGGTCACAAATATCTTTTGAAACTTTAGTTCCGTGCTTGTTTGACATTTATTGATCTTTCCCCAGATGTTCCATGCCCTAGCACAGAAAACTACGCTAAAAAGCTTCTGACAGATGGTTCCATGATTTAATATATAGGCTAAAGGTAACTTTTGGAACCACTGGTTAGTCCTTTCTCTAGAAGTTAGTGCGGAAGCCACCGTATACATTATCAATACATATTTGTCATGATGGGCCATGGGACCTGTGTTTAATTGTAGCTTACATTGGGAGGCACCTTTACATTCGTTGGAGGTGCTTATATAATTTCCTTATAGAAGGGCAATGGTCTTTCCTCAGCACTTCTCTTGGCCTACTTTTGTAATTTCCTTCTAGTTCGGCAATTTTCCTCTTGAGAAGATCAATTTGTGTAATTTATTTTGTCACCAAAGTAGCTCAGGCTAAAGCTAAACTTGACTAGCCTAGGATTTCTTGCGAGGTTTTGGTGCATCTCTTTTGCCCAAACATTTAAAAACATTAATTATCACCTCTTCATATCCCACAACTGTTGGCTTCTCGGTCTAGATGTAAGGCACAGAGAGCTCTTATAATATGCTTGGTATGGCCCATTGCGTAGATGATCCTACTTGAATTTATGTCTCTATTTATTGGCCTTGCTCAAACTTTTGGACATTTTCATATAGGTTTCGAATTGCATTGTGGAAATCATTCATGATCACACAAAACTTACAGGAGCAAACGAGAATGGTTGCCTCCATGTTCCTTTGAGATATGCCATTTTGACTCATTATGGTAAGTGTTTTTTGTAGGGTAGTAAAACATTTTTTGTGTCGAAGGCGCTAAATATTTTAAGCACATATTTGCAAAAAATCACTCAATTATATGATTCACATGGATTTGAAATTTACCATGGAATGTTAAGTGATGAAAAGATCAAGTAAGACATTTTATTAGTTATATGTACTATGGATTGCATGTCATCTTTATTGAATTGGAAGAATTGATGGGAAGACAAACTGTTCTCGTAGTGTTGATGGCACATCAATTAAATACATAGCCCGTAGGTTTTCATTACCTATTTAGTAGTTGCGAAATATGTTATCTGAACTCTATTAGTTAATTTTGGGTAGCACATCCAGTTTCATGAGAGTACACGCCCTATATAGCCTATCAGGGCTAGTCCACACTATTCTGATAGGATAGAATGCCACTGCAAAATCTTAGACATCTTTCTAATTGAACTCCAAGGCAACGAGCTTAATATGGGGAGGCTTGTGTAGTCATCTACTTCCCACCTTCGACAGAATGTAAATGAGGACAATTTCCTAACTATGTTAAATCTCACCTCATTGTGTAAAAGCAGGGATATTCAAAAGCAAAAGAATCTGAAATTTAACATTTCAAGTTCTATCGTGGAAATTTATGTGAGAAACAAGTTATTTATTAATGAACATATCTAGTTATAAGTTAGCTTATAATGTTGCTAGACCAAGAGAACTGTATTGGTTTATATTGTTGCTAGACCTAAAGAATTATTCCACGAACTAATAATAAAATTGATAATAAAGGCACGTCCTAATCTCATAACAATGAAAAAGACCATGCTCTGAGAATGATGATGGAGTTTTTAAAAAATGAAGTTAAATGCGTGTACACATTGTGCTTTTTACGTGCAATCGATGTGGAAATTTCATAAAACATGACACAGTTTGATTAATATAACATTTTATATAGTATGTTAGTCAAATAATTATGTTTCTACTATTTTCAGTGCTAACCAAATTGGATAAGGGCAAAACGGAAAATTCAAATTGAAACAGGTGATTATAAATGCAATATTCAAAGTGAAGTATGTAATTGTTTCGAGTTAGGCATTGCTTACGTGAAGTCATATAGAACTGTGAGAGAATTTAATTGCATCCATCATGGCCATAAAAGGAGTCTCTTTTCAACCAAAAACAAGAATTTTCCCTCTTCCTAATTGCCCGCCTGTAAATTATGTGATCTCGGCACTTTTAGGTGGGCAACTGGTTGCGTGAAGAATAAGAGTAGTATCTCTGTAATTTTTTTCTTGGGAAATTAGGCTAAGATTTTACTCTTCTTCCTATTTATTTCTTCTACTTGAGAATGGGAAAGATAGATCACAAAGAAAAGCCCAAACAATATTTGAGATTCTACGGAAAATGGGGCAGCTTGTGCAATCATCGACTTACCAATTTTGACACAATATAAACTAACACAACTCTCTAATTCTGTTAAATCTTGCCCATTATGTAATAGCTCGTCAAAGATTGTAAACTAGAGAAGAATGAGATATTGGTATTCAAAAGCAAAAGAAACTTGAAATTTAACATATCAGGAACTGTGCTAATTTATATTGTTGGTAGACCTAGAGATTTATTCCACAAACAACTAATAATAAAATTGATAATAAATGCATGGCCTAATCTCATAAAAATGACAAAGACCTCACTCTGAGAATGATGATGGAGTTTTAAAAAAATGAAGTTAAAACACATACACACATTGTGCTTTTTACGTGCACTCGACGTAAAAATTTCCTAAACATAAGAAAGTTTGATTAATATAACATTTCATGTAGTATCTTAGTCTTAATTATCTTTCTACTATTTTCAATGGTAACCAGTTTGCATAAGGGCAAAGCACAAAATTCAAATTGAAGTAGATGACTATAAACGCAATATTCAAAGTGATGCACGTAATTGTTTGGAGTTAGGCACTGGTTACGTGCCATCGTATAGAATTGTGCGAGAATCTAACTACATCCATCATGGCCGTAAATATGGGTTCTTTTCAACAAAAAACAATAATTCTCCCACTCACTAATTGCTTGCCAATAAATTATGTAGTCTCATCACTTTCGGGTGGTTAATTGCTTGCGTGAAGAACAAGAGTGGCATCTACGTAATTTTTTCTTGGAAATGTAGACCAAGATTTTGCTTTTCTTTCTATTTATTTCTTCTACTTGAGAATGGGAAAGATAGATCACAAAGAAAAAGCCCAAACAATATTTGAGTTTGTAGTGATAATGGGGCGGCTTGTGCAATCGCCTGCTCCCAACTTCGACACAATATAAACTAGCACAATTCTCCAATTATGTCAAATCTTACCTCATTTTATAACAACTGGTCAAAGATTGTAAACCAGAGAAGAATGAGATATTGGTATTCAAAAGGAAAAGAAACTTGTAATTTAATATTTCAGGCTCAATCATGGATATTTATGTGAGAAAAAGTTATTTATTAATGATCATATCTAATTATAAGCTCTTCCGATCTGTGAATATGTAGTTATCTAGACTCTAATCAAGATGTATGTTAAACTGGTGTATAATATAACACGACTTAGATATGTCTAGCTCGAGTATGTATGTGGAAAATAAATAACACCAAAATTATTGACGCAAAAACCCAAAACAGAAAAACTACGGGAGACTTTGTCTTGCAAATCGAATTTCAAGTACACATCATGTTTGTGCTTGGCAACCCTTTAAGTACGTGGTGGGCGACCACATTGGTGCAAGGGACATATCCACGGAGGTTGAAAGTAGTTTAGGAGGTCAAGTCATCCTAAGATGAGTTCTGGAGATCTCTAGGAGCTTGATGGACGTTCCGTGAGGCACGCGGGAAAAAGAATGAGCAACGGAAGTTGGCTCATTGTCAAAAGACGTAAAGAGAGAGTCTTTTATAAGTTTATCTTTTGAACGTTTAGTGTCTATTGTGATAGCACTTTTTATTCTTTCTCTGTGCTAAACTCACCTCTTAATTAGTGGGTTTGTTTGTCTCGTGGCAAGGGTGCCTGCAGTTTTTCCCAATTGGGTTTCTGCGTAATCATTCTGGGGTTATTTAAATTCCGCATTCATACCCAATCTAGACACATCTAGGTCACGTTACACTTTACACCCGTAAAACATATCTAGGCAGGATACATCCTGACTAGTGTCTAGATAACCACGAATTTACAGTTGGTATCAGAGAGGGTTTACTTGAGTTACTAGTGAGAGCAGGTTCATCTTGACACGGATACATCTTCTTTAAACCACCTATTCTAGATGGGTTTCACTATGCATATTGGAAAGTTCACATGCAAATTTATATTCAGTCAATTGATAATAGGGTTTGGACATCTATTCATACAGGTTGCACAGCACCCACAGTCACAGATGAAGATGGTACTGTTACTGTTAAGCCTGAAACTCAATATACTGCTGAAGAAAATACTACACGTGGATGGAATTCTAAAGCTTTAAATGCTATTTTTTCCTTTATAGATCGAAGTCAATTTAAGCTTGTTACAAATTGCAGGACTACTAAGGAAGGATGGGATACTCTTCAAATTGCTAATGAAGGAACCAATACAGTCAAGACCTCAAGACTCCAATTACTCACTCTTGAGTTTGAGCAAATTACAATGAAAGACAATGAGGAATTCGGGGACTACTATGCACGGTTGCGTGAGATCACCAATTAGGCATAAGCTCTAGGCAAGACGTATTCTGATCGGAAGATAGTCAAGAAGATTCTATGATCTCTTCCAGACAGGTTCCAGATAAAGGTCACGGCCATTGAAGAAAGTAAGAACATGGACGAGATGCGTGTGGATGAGCTTGTGGGGTCCTTGTTAACATACGAGCTAAACATGCCCAAAAGGAAAAAGGAAAAGAAATGCAGAATTGCTTTTAAGAGCAAGGTGGAGGATTCTGAAAGTGAGGAAGAATCTGATGAAGCAAACATCGCACTCCTTACCAAGCAGTTTAAAAGGTTCTTGAAAACCAAACAGCAAAAGGTAGGAGATTCATCAATCAATACAAACCTCAAAGATCTTTCCAGATGAAGAATCAGAATCGAGATGAAGAGCAACTGCCATATTAACAGAAGAAATCAAACTACAGGAAACTCAAAGGTAACAACTTCCCAAAGGCTCAATCTTTGAGCAGGATAAAGTGCAGAAACTGTGATGGCTACGGTCACATTACAGCAGAATGTCCAAAAACTCAAAGGAAGTGGAAGAAAGGTAAAAAGGCCATGAAAGTTTCCTGGAGTGAAGACGAGGAGGACATGTCTGGCTCAGCATCCAATACTTCATCAGAAGAACATATTACGATACTGACAGCATATGTCTAGCCTCAGTCCCATAATACGAACTGCCTCAGTGCGAACACTGTAAAATCATATTCACGCGAGGATAAATCCTATCCAAACTGTGTAGTACTACAGAGTCAACTTGTTGCAGAATAAGATAAGTCTGACATGCTCCAAGTCATGATGGAATTCTTTGATGATGAGATCGGAGATCTGCTCAAATCCATTGAACACAAAGATGAGCAGATCAATCAGTTTACAATGGATCTGGAGCATGCTAATGAGAGATCAAATAGTTGACAATTGGAGCTACAAGATTGAATGAAGTCCTGAAGTATGAAGATATGATGGAAAAGGGAAAGCTGTCCAGCAGATAGTTTTTGTAAAAGAATCAGGGGAAAACTTCCAAATAGAACCTGCAGGACAAAAATAGAATTCTGGACCCAAGCAGGATACTTTTGGACCCTCTTCGAGCAGAACCGCCCAGAAGAACAGACCACCAAAACAGCAACAGCAGAATACCAGAAATTAGCCTGCTATAGTCAGACCAGTGCAGAACTCCAAAGTGTATGGTAAGGTCAGGCAGGTAGATTATAACTTTTGTGGTGAATTTGGTCATGATGTTTTTACTTGTCGAAAATACATTAACCTTATCTACACATATAAAGTCAAAATACCTAAAACAAAAGGTAAGGTGAAGTAGGTTTGGGTGAAAAAGGGTGAGTACAAGAGTTATGTCGTGAAACTTTCTTTAAGTGCTCTAATACCTAACACTTGGTACTTTGATAGTGGATATTCTAGGCATATGACAAGTGACTTGGAGTTGTTGTCCAATTTCCACAGAGGTGAAACAGGGTTGGTTACATTTGGAGATGGACGACAAGGTCACATTAAGAGATCTGTAAATATTTACATTGAAGGCTTACCCACTCTAAAAGATGTTTTATTTGTTTCTGAATTGAAAGAAAATCTTTTGAGTGTTGGTCAATTGTGTGATGATAATCTGAGAGTGCTATTTTCTAAAACTAAATGTAAAGTTTTTGATCTTGATCCAAATTCAAACTTCCTTGGACAAACTTTACTCAAAGGTACTAGGTCTAGTGACAAATGCAATATTTTTGAATCCAAAATTATCTTGCAAAGTTGCTAGTACTAACCCTGCAAAGCTTTGGCACAAGAGATTGGGTCACATGAATTATCAAAGTTTACTCAAATTGATCAAAAGTGGAGCTGTTAGAGGAATTCCAGAATTGAAAACAATTCTTGAAAGCATATGTGAACCATGCCAGAAAGGTAAGCAAACTAGGAATTCACATAAGGCAGGTCAGCACCTATCCACCTCCGGTATACTTGAACTCATTCATATGGATCTTATGGGTCCTATTCAAACTGAAAGCATTGGTGGAAAACGGTACATTTATGTCTGTGTTGATGATTTTTCTAGATATACATGGGTTAACTTTATTAGAGAAAAATATAATACATTTGACAGATTTTGTATTTTGTTCCAAAAACTCTCCAATGAAAAATCTGATGAAGGTGTTACCATCAAAAGAGTCAGGAGTGATCATGGCAAAGAATTTGATAATTCTAATTTTTCTGATTTTCGTGAGAAATATGGTGTTATGCATGAATTTTCTGCACCTAGAACCCCTGAACAGAATGGTGTAGCTGAAAGAAAAAAATAGGAACTTGCAGGAAATGGCTAGAGTTATGCTTAATAGCAAAAAATTACCTGCTAAGTTATGGGCTGAAGCTATTAATACTGCATGTTACACCATTAATAGAGTAACACTTAGGCCTATAACTAATCAGACTATATATGAAATTTGGAAATGCAAAAAACCTAGATTGAGCTATTTTCATCTTTTTGGTAGTAAATGCTATATTTTGAATGATAATGATCATCTAGGAAAATTTGATGCTAACTCTGATGAAGAAGTCTTTGTTGGTTATTCTAAGAATTCTAGAACTTATAGGATTTATAATATGAGAACCAGAATATTGTTGAGTCTGCGAATGTTAAAGTTGATGATACTGCTGACTACTCAATTTATTCACAGAAACCTGAAATTGAAAACCTGGAAGTCATCACAGTTCAAAATCAAACTGACAGAACCGAGGCAGGACACATCCCGCCTCCATCGAAGGCATCAGGACATGGGAGATACATCTGGCCAAGGACAAAATGAACAAATTGCAGAATCTGAATCTAAGTCAAAACTTGAATCAGAACCTAGGAGACAACCATCTAATAGAATTCATAAGGCACATCCAATTGAAAATATTCTATCCAGAAAAGAAGGGATGGTGACCAGAAGGAAATTTCAACAAGAATTTGGTCACATGTGCTACGTTTCAATAGTTAAACCTAAAAATTTGAAGGAAGCTTTAAAAGATGACAATTGGGTTCAAGCAATGCAAGAGGAGTTGAATCATTTTGAAAGGAATCAAGTTTGGGAACTAGTGCCAAGACCCTCTAATGCAATGTTACTAGAACAAAGTGGGTCTTCAATAACAAGTCAGATGAGCAAGGTAAAAACATCAAAAACAAAGCAAGGCTAGTGGCTCAAGGCTATACCCAGATGGAAGGGATAGACTTTGATGAAACATTTGCACCAGTAGCCAGACAGATCGATCAGATGACTACTTCTAGTAGCATGTTATGTGGATTTCAAGCTATATCAGATGGATATGAAGAGTGCATTTCTTAATGGTATTCTGAATGAAGAAGAATATGTTGAGCAACCACCAGGATTCACTGATCTACAGTATCCTGAACATGTATATAGGTTGAGGAAAGCTTTGTATGGCTTACAACAAGCTCCCAGAGTTTGGTATGAAAGACTCACCACCTTTCTTATTGAACAAGGCTACAATAGAGGAGGTACTGACAAGACCTTATTCATCAAGCCATTGAAGAAAGGAATCATTGTTGCTCAGATATATGTAGATGACATTGTGTTTGGATCAACTTCAGAAGCCAAGACAAAGGAATTTGTCAAGACAATGTAAACATAATTTGAGATGAGTATGGTTGGTGAAC
>CAVNYN010271808.1:0-13214 GCA_963692815.1 Nyctanthes arbor-tristis | reverse complement strand
GGCTACAATAGAGGAGGTACTGACAAGACCTTATTCATCAAGCCATTGAAGAAAGGAATCATTGTTGCTCAGATATATGTAGATGACATTGTGTTTGGATCAACTTCAGAAGCCAAGACAAAGGAATTTGTCAAGACAATGTAAACATAATTTGAGATGAGTATGGTTGGTGAACTTACATTCTTTTTGGGATTACAGGTTAAGTGGGACACGTCTGGCATCTTTATCTCTCAGACAAAGTATGCTAGAAATTTGATAGAGAAGTTTGGCTTGGAAGAATCTAAACCGATGAGAACTCCAATGGCTACTAATCTGAAATTGTCAATGGATGATCAAGCTAAAGCAATTGATCAGACTCTTTTTCGTAGCATGATTGGAAGTTTACTCTATCTGACAACAAGCAAGCTAGACATATCCTTCAGCGTAGGTGTGTGTGCCAGATATCAGTTGAAGCCAAGAGAGACGCATCTGGCTGCGGTCAAAAGGATTATCAGATATGTCAGTAGAACAACAGAGTATGGGATATGGTTTTCTGAGGTTACCAATGCTAACCTTGTTGGATACTCGTATGCAAATTGGGTTGAGAATGTTGATGACGGAAAGAGTACTTCAGGAGGATATTTCTACATGGGGAAGAACTTAGTTGCCAGGATGAGTAAAAAAAAAAATTCCATCTCACTCTCCACAGCAGAAGCAGAATACATAGCTGTAGGAAGTTGTTGTACACAGCTTCTATGAATGAAATAGATGTTGGAGGACTATGGAATTTCCCAAGATTAGGCGACTATTTTCTGTGATAACACAAGTGCTATAAACATTTCCAAAAATCTAGTTCAACACTCAAGAACTAAGCACATTGATATAAGACATCATTTCATAAGAGAGTTAGTTGAACAGAAAGTGATTGCCTTGGGGTATGTTCAGACAGAATATCAGCTTGCAGATTTGCTTACTAATGCATTGGATACATCTAGGTTTGAAGGCCTAGAAAATAGATTGGCATTTTCATACAGTCTAAATAGGCCCAACATAATAAAAAGAAAACAAAATTGCATTGCATTGTACATACATTTAAAAAAAAATAGATTGTTTTTATTTGTATTTTTCATTTAGTTGTGTGATTTGTGTGTCATTTATGATCATATTAATCAAATTACTTTGTATATGTGTAGGGTATCACTGAGATACCCAAAGGAGGACGCATCCTAAAGAGATCAGTCAAAACTTGTTCCCCTAATTCCATAAAGATAAACTGCACAAAAAGAATGGTATACATCCTGCCTGCCTTGCACTATAAGAGGTATTCTGATTGAGAGTCATAATTTTGATGTAGACCTATGGTCAGTATCTACACTCTTCGGCACTACATATGACTAATAATGTCTAAGAGGCAGAGTCTGTAAGGGCAAAAGCTACCAGTCAACCAAGTCCTTGAGTGCGTGCATCTATCTTTACCCTCAAAGGACAATGCTCAAAATAATAGAAAAAGTCGAGCAAGCCGAGAATTTAAAAGTTGCATTCTTTTTATAAGAGTTATTCAGATGATGATTGGTCTTCTTGTGCATCACTCATAAGTCTTAATAAGTCAGGTCCTCACAAGGTGCAAAGTGGAGTCAGGCTTGACCATGAAAAGATTAATTCAAAAAGAAATTCCATTCAAAAATGAATTCCTTCAAATGAGAATAGTTCAGTTGATTGAATACTTCATGTTGTCAACTTCAACAGGTATTTTGGAAAGTATTCAGTAATGAAATTAACTTAATGTTGGTTCATTACATTTACATATGTTTGCTTGTGTGCATTAGCCTAGATGCATCTCGTACTCTAGTTAATAAATCAAGCAGGACGCATCTAGTTGAGCTTATACTTTGTGGCAATTATAGGTAAAACCACTCTTAAAATTTCTAACAGGCAAATTTTTAAAAAGATCGGAAGAGCACACGTCTGGTTTCCCTCTTATTTATCAAACTTCCCTCTTTTTCATCACAAACCGTTTCTGAATTTCTATTCTTCCTTCTAACAATTTCCTAAATCACTCTAAAAAGTGTTTGCAAGATTTTTGTGTGTATTGTTTTCATGATTTCCTCACAGAAAAACATGCTGGCAAAGGAAAATCTACCAGTGGTGTTTGACACAGTAGCATCTATTTCTAAGAAATCAAGAACAGTCACAGGAACTTCTCGAGCACTTGTGCAAAATCCATCTCCACCACTTGTACAACAACCGGAACCCATTCTCAAAGAAGAACCACCAGTCGAAAATAATCCAACACTGATTACACAAGTCCCAATGGCGGATGTTCTATATGTTCTTGACGCACTAACCGCGATAGTGCTATACGTGCCACTGGAGGAACCGCAATAGGCAGAACAAATTCTTGTGCCACTGGCAGAACAAGTTCCGCAACCAAAACTGGAAATTCCCGTTTTGCTAGTGAACCCTGATGTAGAACCAAAAAACCCTATTATGGTAATTCCAGTGGAAATTCCTATTCTCACAGTGCCCGAGGAGACACCGATGCCAAATATGGATCTCCCTCAAGAGGCACAGCCAGATTAGAACTCAGAGGTTCCTCAGGATGATATCCCAGTGGAAATCCCCAATCTCCAAAACATTCTGCAATCAATTGCCAAAGAGCATGAAAACCCTAGTGAAATTGGGGAAAATCAAACGCAGGGGGAGAAGAACCCAGAAAAGGCTACTGAGGAGATTATCGAACATGCTGCTGATGAAGTTGCCAAACCAGAGAAAGCAATTTCTGATTAGGTAGAAGAGAACAAATCCTCATCGCATGCTGCGAAGGATTTTGAAGAAGAAGAATCTGAGGATTTGGAATCCAATCAGGACACATTCGTACCAGACAGAGAGAAAATCCAAACAGATTCATGAGAAGCAATCTGACAAGGAGAGTAATGATTAGATGGAGGAAGAAGAAGAGAGTGCTGATGACTCGTCTCAGGAGTCAGAAAAATTCAGTGAAAAAGAAAAGAAGAGAAGGGAAGACATTTGCAAAGGGAAACAGATTATGCCAGAGTTGCCAAAAAGATGACTAGTCACCAGAAGATCAATAGGGATCCAGATTGGAAACCCCAGACAACCATCAGTTGAGCAAGGGCCAGTTGATCTAGACACGTCTAGCGAGGGGTCTACTGCAAGTGAAACCAACCCAGGCCAGACGCATCTGGATCCAGATGATTTCAAAGTCGACTGAAATCAGAACAGTAAGAGGTTCCTTTATCCCCTACAGTTATTGTTTTCATGATAAAAAAAGCTGCTCAATTATTCATAAATTTTGTGAATTATCGAAAATTTACCTATGAGAAGAGGATTATGGTGTCTGATTTTGAAATGATTGGGCTAGATGACTTGGTTAAGTTTTTGAATTTGGAAAAATTATTTGACTGCTTTAGGAAAATCAATGAAACTTTGGTAAAAGAATTCTTGTCCAATATTCCAAAAGAAATTTGGAAGTCCTGATTGTCTATTCACAACTAAAATATACGTAAGGGGGAGGATGGTTAGGTTTACGACTGAAAGTCTTAGAAAGTGGCTAGGACTTAGATAGTTTGAAATAGATGAGGAAGATGATGAGAAATTCAATCTTTCTAACACCAAAGAAATCATGGGGGATACCTGGCCAGCTAGGAGATCCGAAATACCCTCAGCCAACATGAACCAAAAGTTCAAACTTCTTCATAAGTTTGTAATGACAAATTTGGACCCTCTCACACATAAAACAAAGATCAACAGACCAAGAACCATGCTACTTTATCAGCTGGTAACCAAACAAGAAGTTAATTGTGGGAGGAAAACCTTTGATATTATCAAAGGATGCATATCTGGTAGTGGACCAAGAAAATCCAAAACCTACAAACTACCATTTCCTTTGGTGATATACAATTATCTGAAGGATCAAGGAGTTGAGGACACAAAGGGTGATCAGTGGTCAAGACCCTTAGATTTACTCAGAAGAGATCAATGTTCCAAACTCATCTCTCCTCCTACCAGAACACAGATTTCATCTGGCATAGCAAAATTTTAGGTAGATATTCCAGTAGAGTCTTCACTCAGGCAGGACATATCCTACATTAAAGAAGATCTAAAACAGCTCAGGGAACAACTCGTTGATCTCAATACTTCTCATACTTTATTTCTTAAACGTTTTGATCCTCTGTGCAGTTTGATGGTGCACTGTTTGTTGTTGAATGGTCAAACGTTTAGATACAAGGATGAAGATATTAGTGGGTTCCTCAGGAGTTTTCTTCTGTTGTGGATGAAGAAGCTGCTCAGAAAAGGTAGATAGAAAAGGAGGATGATCCAGGAAAAAGAGCCAAGGAGGATGCATCTGGCAAAGCAACTCCCCAAAAGAAGAAAAAGAAGAAGACAGCTGAAGAAGGGCTTGGTCAAAACAAAAACAACAAGAAGGCCAAGAAATCAAAGAAAAATCAACATTGATATAGTCTGGAAGAAACAGCAAGAAGAAAAAAGGAGATATTCTCAGAAATTCCTATGTTTTCTAAAACATTCATTTTATTTTAAGTTCTTATAATTTATTTTTAAATTTCTGTTTATATTTTTGTTGAACTCCCTCTGGTGGCTACTACTTTGTGCAGGAAGATATCTTTTGAGATCGGATGTGGTTTTTCAGATCATAAGGCTCTGATTTCACTCACTCTTCTGCAGGATTTGGTTGGCTTCCCTCCTTTGCTAAAAAGAGGGAGAAAATATTGTGAGATATTGTGATATTGTAGCTAATCAGGATATGTCCCATGTCTCGTGTTGAGAATGCTGATCTAATCGGGACATATCCTTACTGAAAAGCACTTTTGCACTTTAAACTCTGATTTATATGTCTAATTCATTTGAGTTTGTTTTTTGTGCTCTTATGATGTGCTTAGGGGGAGTTTTATTACTAAAAGGGAGTATTTAATGTTTATACATCTTTAAACCCTTAGGAAACATTTTTTTGACGCTTTGTGCTACTATAGATTTTGAAAAATTAGAAAAGCTAAAGGTGGAAATTGTTAGAACGAAAATTTTCAATCTCGGCATTCTTAATTTTTGGTTAAGTGTCAAACATTATTTTAATGTGTCACGATTTTAAAGTGTGATTTAATTATTAGCACGCAAATTTAGTTGACTTGGGCCAAAAGATAAGTTGTGGCGTGTGTACTTGTCTTAAGGCATAAGAACTCGATATACATGCAAGGTCTTAATGTGTCCTAGTTAAATTATTATTACCATATTTAACTGGAAGTCTTAATTATGCGCATGTAGAGTTTAACTATAATTAGGTAAGTTTGAATTTATGGTATATTTCATATCTAACTTTCCTTAATGTGTCTTCTACTACATGTATATGGTAAGTTAGATTCTTGACTTACACAAGAAATCGAACTCTTGCCTATATATGTATTATATCTTTGTAGGTCGAGTGTGCAAGCAAAAGCCGAGTTGAAAGCAAGAAATTAATTTGTGCATTATTCTAAAGTGCTCAACCTCAAGAGAGAGAATATGAACACTGCCGTTTTACCGTGAGACTTTGTCTTGCAAATCGAATTTCAAGTACACAACGGTTTGTGCTTGGCAACCTTTAAGTACATGGTAGGTGACCACATTGGTGCAAGGGACATATCCACGGAGGTTGAAAGTAGTTTAGGTGGTCAAGTCATCCCAAGATGAGTTCGGGAGATCTCTAAGAGCTTGATGGACATTCCATAATGCGCGCGGGAGAAAGAATGAGCAACGGGAGTTGGCTCATTGTCAAAAGGCGTAAAGAGGGAGTCTTTTATAAGTTTACCCTTTGAATGTTTAATGTCTATTGTGACAGCACTTTTTATTCTTTCTCTGTACTAAACTCACCTCTTAATTAGTGGATTTGTTTGTCCCATGGCAAGGATGCCCGCAGTTTTTCCCAGTTGGGTTTCAGCATAATCATTATGGTGTTATTTAAATTCCGCATTCATACCTGAGCTAGACACATCTAGGGCGTGTTATAATTTACACAAGTAAAACATATCTAGGTAGGATACATCCTGACTAACGTCTAGATAACCATGAATTTACAGAGGAAGTACATGGGTCGGCGTAGGTAGGCGATGAGCTGCCGGTTGTGGCAATGCCTGCATGAACTCTGACTCAGAGTCCATCTTATGATCTGTGTCCTTATCCCAAGTATCATACATGTAAACAATAAGCTGACTACTGAGAGAAGGTGGGGATCTATAGTATTCAACTGACAAAGACCTATATCATCTATATCTGAGATAATATTGGCCTGCACCCTATCTCCAGGGACAGGCTGCTAACAACCTGACGTTGCTGATCCAACAGAACCAGAAGAAACACCTTTCTTCCTAGAAGAAGAATGAGACATGATAGAGAGCCCAATGCTTTGCTCAATAGCCTGCAAGATATACTCTGTAGCCCTCTTCAACTTCTTACCAAACGTCAAGTCATGCTTGTCAAAAGTGTCAAGCATCAAATTCCGCAAAGTCTGACGTTCCAAGATTCCCTGTAACAAATCCATGCTCATCCAGGATGGATCCCCATCCAAGAATGTTTGCAACATATCCAGACTCACGCCAAGGGGAACCCAACCACATGCTGATAACAGATCTGCACTTCGTACACCAGCAAGTAGTGGAGTACTAACCATAGGCTCAAGGGGAGTAGAAACCAAAACAGAAGAATAAGAAGTACTAGGAGGCACAACTGGCTTATCAGAAAATGTAACAATTGAAGGCACAACTGGTAACACACTAATACTAACTCTAGAAACACAAGACTCAACCAGACTAGCAGAAACATAAATAGATGGCAAAGTAGAAGTACTCACTGGTAGAGAAGAGTCAACATAAGCCACTGAAGGAGGAGTAACTGAAATAACATGCGGGGCCTGCACAATAGAAGATGTCTCACCTTTGGATCTAGCCACGTGAACCTACTGTTTGGCTGGGGTAGAAATAAACTCCTTCTCCTTATCACAAGGAGGTGTAGTTGAGGGAGGGGGCTAGAGGTGGAGCCTGAGAAGAAGGCAGAAGTAGAGGTGCAGCAAGTCCAAACCTACAAGAATCCCCATCATGCCCCAAGTGTCGGCACTGAGTGTATAACAGAGGCACCTGTTCATAAACAATAGATTGCCAAAAACTACGCATAGGTCCTCCATCAATCCACACCCTATCAGGGGGTTTGTGCTCCAAATTCACCTCAACTAAGACCCGAGCCTCACTAGGACGTACCAAATCAGCCGTAGCCTTATGTATACTCAATGGAGCTCCTCAACTCGAGCCAAAGCATACAAACACTCATTTTTCCTCAAATGAATAGGTAATAAAGGAAAAGAAATCCATACAGGGGCAAGAGGAGTCTCACAGTCAGGATGAAAATCAGAAGTTTGTTTCAAGACACATATACGACATCCAGCAACAAGCCACTTATGCCTAAAAAATAAACGTGTAGAATCATCCTCAAAAGTAAAGTGCATCAAAATATGTATAGTGTCAAGCAAGCCCACAATATAGCTACTAACAAAACCAAATTACTCTAAGCAAATATGCACAAATGCCATACTAGGCTTGTCAAAAGGAAACTTACCAATCAAAGTGTACTAAAAAGGCTCAGTCAAAATAGCTTCCTCCTCTATTCTGATGGAAAAAGCCAGTTCCCGATAATAAACATGAGTAGCATGGTGCACAAGTGTTGCCAGCGGAGCTAAAGCATCTCCAAAAATCTGCTGGAAAAAATTCTTTACAATACATTGCTCAACAGAGAGACCTGGACGAGAAGCAACAGCAGAAGCATACGTACGGCTGGTACCCCCAAATGTTGCCCCCAAATGCCTCAAAATTGTTGAAACCATAGGTGGAGACTTTGGAATTGGGGTTTTTTGATTTGCTTGATTTTGACCCAATCCAACCATAGGGCCATTTTCTCCAGGTTGTGTAGTAGCTCCAAAATCCAACAATTGCTTCAATTCAAGATCGGATGAAGAATTATTGATTTTTGAATTTGAAGGGTCAAAATTGGATGCCAATCCCAAGAATTCGTTTGAGATTCCTCCAAATTGATGTTGGGACATGAGAAACGTCATGAAGTAAGCTGTTTTGGTGGTTTTTTACCAGTGAAAAGGGCAGAATAGGGGCTGTTTGGTTTGAGGTAGGGGCAATGGGTATGGGGTTTTTGGTCGGTGTTTGGCCGGCGGAGGGGGATGGGAAGGTGGTGGAGAGTGACGCCTCAATGGGGGGGAGGAGACTGGTGGTCTTCCACCAGAGTTTGGGCGATTGGATTGGCCAGAGCAAGAGGACCCGACATGGCCAGAGTTAGGGTCCGTCCACTAGTTTAACATCATAGTTAGGCATTACTTACATGCTGTCGTATAAAACTGTGCGAGAATTTAACTACATCCATTATGGCCATAAATATGGGCTCTTTTCAACCAATTATATAATCTCACCACTTTTAGGTGGGTAATTGGTTGCATGAAGAGTAAGAGTGGCATCTATGTAATTTTTTCTTGGGAAATATAGACCAAGATTTTACATTTCTCTCTATTTATTTCACCTACTTGAGAATGGGAAAGATAGATCACAAAGAACAAGCCCAAAAAATATTTGAGATTCTAAAGAAAATCAGACGGCTTGTGCAATCATCCACTTCCTAGCTTCCACACAATAAAAACTAGCACAATTATCTAATTATGTTAAATCTTGCCTCATTATGCAACAGCAGGTCAAAGATTGTAAACCAGAGAAGAATGGGATATTGGTATTGTGAATGTGTGGTATCTAGACTCTAATTAGGATGTATCCTGCCTAGATACTCTTTTTAGTGTAAAGTGTAACGCGACCTAGATATGTCTAGCTTGGGCATAAATGTAGAAAATAAATAACACGAGAATTGTTGATGCAAAAACTCAATTGGGAAAAACTACGGGCACCGTTGCCACGGGAGAAACCCCAGACCAGAATAGATCAAGGGTGACCTTTCCTTAGGAAAGTCTACAGAAATGCCCAACTGACTCAGCCCTTTAAAGTATTTGAAACAAACCTTAATCATTTTATCAATCTACTAATCACCAAGGTAAGTTTAGTACAGAGAAGGAATAAAAAGTGCTATCACAATAGACACCAAATAATCAAAAGGTAAACTTATAAAAGACTCTCTCTTTACACCTTTTGACATGAGACAACTCTCGTTGCTCCTTCTTTCTCCCGCGCACCTCCTAAAACATCCATCAAGCTACTAAAGATCTCACAAACTCATCTTGGGATCTCTTGACCTCTTAAACTGCTTGAACTTTGGGTGGATTAAGTCCCTCGCACCTTATGTGGTCACCTACCACGCACTTTGAAGGGTTGTCGAACAAAAACAATTTGAAACCTTAAAGGTCAATTGCAAGACATAGTCTCGCGGCTAAAGGCAGTGTTTGTTTTCTCTCTTCTTGGTTGAGCTTCAAAAGGATATTCTCTCGAAAGGCTTTGCTCATTGGAGTTGTGTAGAGAGTTGTATCTCAACTTACAACGGGAACATGCATATATAGGCAAGAGTTCGAATCCTTGTACAAGAGAAAAATTATACTTACCATATACATGTGGTAGAAAAAGAATTAAGAAAAGTTAGAATTCTATATTACCATAAATGCATACTTTCCTAATTCTATTTAAACTTTACATGCGCTTACAGGACCCTAGTTATACATGGTAATCTAGGATGACTTAAACTAGATAACATTTAAAATATGCATCGAATTAAAATACTTGAGCCAAGAGAAAAGTGTACACACGCCTCAACACTTTCTTTCGGCCTATGTAAATAAACTTTGCATGCGAAATGGAATATCTTACATGAATAGAAGTCATTCAAAAGTCGTGACATATTTTGACACTTAGATAAAAATTACGAATGCCAAGATTAAAGATTTTTTGTACTAACAATCTCCCCTTTTGGCTTTTCTAATTTTTCGAAATCGATAGTAGCACAAAGTGTTAAAAAGGATTCTTAAGGGTTTACAAATATAAACAGTAAACTCTCTCCCTTATCAAGAAAACTCCCTCTAAGAGTATATCAAAGCACAACACACAAACTCAAATATGTAAAGAAGAGTTAAAGTGCAAAAGTGAGTACTACAGATCAAGATAAGTCATAATTAGATCAACATTCTCAACACAAGGCATATCCTGATTAGCTACTATTTCCTCTCCCTCTTTTTGACAAAGGAGAAAATCCAAATAAGTCCTACAGAAGTATTAGTCTAACCAAAGCTTAATGATTCAGAAAGCCATATCAGAGCTCAAAATAAGAATTTCCTACAGCAAAATGTAGTAACTACCATAGGGAGTATAAAGCATAAACATCACAAAATATAAATAGAAATTAAAAACAGTAAAACTAAAAAACTTAAAGACAAAATTTTAAGTAGAGTGTTTTAAGAAAACAGTAAATGCTTCTTGAGAATGACTCTTTCCTTCCTTAGTTTCTTTCAGGCTGACTGCATCAATCTTTGTTTTGCTTCAATTTCTTAGCCTTCTGTTTATTTTTGTCCTGTCCTAGTCCATCTTCAGCTGTCCTCTTCTTTTTCTTTGCCTGAGGAGCAGTAACACCAGATGCATCCTCCTTAGCCTTGTCTGTTGGATCATCCTCTGTTGCATCTTGCTTTGCCTTAGCAGCTTCTTCATCCACCACAGCCAGAAAACTTCTGAGAAACCCACTGACATCTTCATCCTTGTAAGCGAACGTCTAACCATTCAATAATAAACAGTGTACCATTAAGCTACACAAAGAATCAAAACGTTTTAGACAAAAAGTGTGAAGTAGTGAGTTATATGATGTGTTCTTTGAGCTGACTATATCCATTCTTTATTCAGGACACATCCTGCTAAAGTGAAGAATCTGCTGACACATCTGTTTGTACTTCTGTTATGCTTGATGAGATCTGGCTTCAGATAGGAGGTGAGATGAGTTTAGAGTAGTGATCCCTTATGACAAAATCAATAGGCCTAGATCACTGATCACCCCATCTATCCTCAATCCCCTGATCCTTTAAGTAGTTGTATATCACCCAAGGAAATGGTAGCTTATAAGTCATGGAATTTCTCAGTCTACTACCAGAGATGCTGCCTTTCATGATGTCAAAAATTTTCTTCTCCCAGTTTACTTCCTGTTTGGTTCCCAGCTGATACAATAACATGGCCTTGGATCTGGTTATCTTGGTTTTACGAGTAAGAGGGTCAAGATTGGTCATTATAAACTTATGGAATAGTTTGTATTTCTGAGTCATGTTTGTTGAGTGTTCGTGTAAAATATGCATGTGAAATCCGCAAGTGTACAGATTGAACAAGTAATATAGTGGGCAATGAGTCCGAGTTATCGTTCCCACGAGAATCGGATTGAGTACCGAAATTATTAGTTCAAGCTTTATTTGAATAATCAAATCTTTAGTTGTATTAAGAAACAAAAATAAAATAAATAAGTTAATAAAATTAAGCAAGTAAAATATATACAAAGATTTAGAGGGAGTTATATGATGGATATGTGTTAGGACTCACAACTTCACTATAGTTGGACCACCTGGTCTAGTGACTACTAATCTATGTTACCGATTGAATTTCACGAAATTAATTAATTACCCCTCTCGAAGCTAGTCATTCCTACAAAATCAGACCCCCTCACCTATCTCTTAGTGAGCGCGTTAATAACCCTCTTAAGTGTATTAATCAACAAGAGATTCATGTAAGCCTCTCCGAAGTTAACCCTACATGATTGCACTAACCACAAACAAATCTCTTTGTCTTGTCTAAATTAATGATTCTTATTGCATAAGCTAACTTAAGTATTCTTCTCTCGAGTTCAACAAAAGTCCATAATCTCATTGATCCATTGGCCACAAAGATGAAGACAAAACAATATACCAATAAGAATTTAACATAAAATCAATTGTATAAATTAAGCATGAAAAACACGACTATGGTCCAACTAGGTTACATCATTCATCCTAACTTAAAATCAGTTACACATCATGAATGAAAAACACAAATAAAATAAAGCGCATAACCTGGCTAATTAGGTCTTGACTAAGATGAACTTTTGCACCAAGTTTCTCCTTCTTGAATCTCGAACTTGATTCCCAAGCCTCCAAAGGTCTTGTGTTTTTCTCCCCCTTTCTATGGTGTTTTTCTGTATTATCTCCTCCCTTCTTGAAGGCTAGGCTAGACCCCCTTTTTTAAGGTCTAAAAATCATGCAGAAAATTTAGCATAGAAAGAATTCCAGTTAAAATAGGAAAATGGCAAAAAATCCGCGACATTCTGCCTATGCGGTCACATGAAGGATACATGCGGCAGCATGGATCCTCAGCCTTGCATTCTACTTTCTAAAACAGCCCTACGGCCGCACAATGGCCGCACAGTGGCCGTATAGTGGCCACATGGACCTTCACTGATTTCTAGCGCATGTTGCTGCATGGATTGTCTATGCGGCCGCGTGCCATCCGGGCACCCCAACTTTGTCCTCCATTTTGACCCTAAACTCCGTACTTCATGCTAAATTTATTCGAATTCACCCAAATTGACTTCTTCTTGGATTTTAACCTACAATTCACCAATATAAACGTAAATACGAACATTTAAACACAATATCACATAATTAACAACATATAAAGGGGATTTAAACATGAGAAATAAATTCCTATCAAACTCCCCCATACTTAGACTGTTGTTCGCCCCTGAACAACAAACAATACAAAACAAAAGAACAAAAACACAATACTTCAACTTTCATTCCATATGAGACAACAACTCATGATACACTTTTTTAATCAATTCAGAGTAAGTCTGCCTAATAAAAAGTCTTCAAAGCAATGCTAGGGAATTTTTTTCTTTCTTCTTTCACAAGTGCACACTACCCTTCGACACTCATAAAATGTCATGAACAAGCGCTCTCAAGCAACCATTAGAATCATCAAACAAGGCTTTTACCTGGAATAGCATAAACTGAATAGGCCGACCTCACGGATAAGTTCACTCTGCACTCAAGTATTTAAGGGTTACGTGTTTATGCTCAAAATTCTATCCACAGGAGAGTTCTACCATAGGCAAGCAAAATTTCTCATTCTCCACCACTTTGGTGCACATGCATAACACAAATCATAACATCTTTTAAGGGTTGTAATGGGGCTAAGGGCTAAGGTGGGAAAATTTGGGAAGTGAGGCTAATGAAC